>JANJYP010045589.1:0-10308 GCA_024605115.1 Rastrelliger brachysoma | reverse complement strand
GAGTCAGCGAAGACCGGTAAAAAGAGGTGAGGAAGAAAAAGAGGAAGATATCAACATAGAAAGAGACAAGAAAGGCTGGTGAAAAGGCAAGAATGTGTATTCCTGTCCTTGAGGCTTCTTCCTCCTAGTCCTCTTCCTCCACCACCTCCTTCTCCTTTCCCTCCTCCTCCCCGCCCCCAAACACCATTTCAAGGCCAACAAACTGTTCAAATCTATTTGCATAAAGTGCAGAAAAAAAGAGCTCACAGAGGAGAGTAGGTGATAGTGGCCAACGGACACAGAGGAAGGAGGACCCTGAACTGACACTGACACAGCAAGCTATTACTCAGCTACCGAGTACACACCCTCTCTCTCTCTCTCTCTCTCTCTCTCTCTCTGTCTCTCTCTCTCTCTCTCTCTCGCACACACACATACACACACACATACCCACACCTGTGACTCCAACAGACTCAGACCAGTACCCAGGAGGAGCCTGCTTAGAGGTGCAACCAAAAGGCCAGAACTACCTGCTGGGATCTCAGAAGTCAGTTGATTTCAGCTGCAGAAAAATGCAGGTTCGAGTACGAGGGCAGTGAGCTGAGCCTGGCCCAAAGACACAGCGAGAGATAACAAGAGGATAATTTGACACCTTCCTCTGTCAACAGGTAACTTCACCTTTATGTTGAATGTTGCTTTGAGCTGTTGTTCTTTTAACACTACTTATATTTCGAGGGGTGGGGGTTGCAGATGTTACTTGTGGTACTGCTTCACCATAACTATTGTTCTCATACAAATTGAAACTATAAATATGATCTAACTCTTTTTAAGAGCCAGACTGCTGTGAATGAAGAGATTCTCATGCAGCCAAATCCCTATAAAGCTAAACTCCAGTTGGAGGCAACTGTGGTAAAATATATATTCATCAGTTCCTTAATCGCTTCATTAAGCAGAACAGGCAAATATGACAGGTGCAGATGGACCATATCCTTCATGAGGTGAATAACCAGTTCATACTTAAGTTTCATTAGCGGTTTTCTGTATATTCAGGCGTCTATATCCTTGTTCCTGCATTGTCTGCCCTGTTTACACACGTGCTATCAGATGTGCTTTTGCATGTACTGCCTCATCTTCAGTTTAACTGTCGGCAGCAGCTACCCCCTCCTCCCCCATCATCAATTTAAATGGCAGGTAGCTCAGGTTTCATCCACTTTTACAGGTAGGGCAGGTAGTGCAGCACTGACGGTTGAGCTGAACATACACTTGTTGTCCTAAAGATCCATGCAGCTGAGCAGAAGCTGAACAAAGAGACATAAAAAAAGGGGGAAAAGCACATATATGTATTTTACATAGAGCTGGAACACAAAGGCTTATATTTGACTAATATACAAATTAAGTCTTGAAACTACCAAGGTGTGATTTGCACACTAAATGGGTCAGTGGGGCATTTAAGAAAAAACACGTGCTGTTGAAAGTGACTCAGAGGCTGTAAATTGAAACACAGTATCACAGTATCACATTCTGTGCAGAGAGAAGACAGGGACCTCTCTCGTATTTGAAGTCGGTATTTTGGGTTCAGCAAGACTTAGTCTGAGTTAATATTTGACAATGCCGTACAGTATTTGACTCTTCAGTTTGCCACCAAAGTCCTGTGCACAGCCTATCCACCTGGACTCTGGTCAGTTTTTTAAAGATCAGAGCAAGGCTTCAATGTACTTTTAACATCTCATGCTGAAAGCACATTGTAAGCTTTTTGTTGTGTAAATAGGCCGTAAATGGGAAATTAGACCACCTCCACCTTGAGTAGAGCCTGAAACCAGCAAAGTCTCATAATCTCTTAATTTTCTGAAAACAAAGACATAGTGTATATTCACTAATGCAGTGATATAATTTAATAAGCTGTTCTCTGTGCAGTCTCACATGTATCTGGAATGTGTGAATGATTGTTGAAGGGTCATAAGACCATGTAAAAAGCATATTTTTGCATTTGTAAATAAGAGCGTCAGACTTGCAGATAGAGAACTGTGGAATGTCCACAGTGCATTCCTCCAGATAAAACACTGCACACACTGAGCTGAGAAAGAAGTTAGATTCACATTCAGTTGCAGGTGCAATTACTTCCTGCAACGAGGTGACCACAGCTGAGCAGGTGTGGCTTTTTATTAGGCCTAAGCCTGCAAGTTCATTAAATTGTTTTTATTATTCCATTGGTCAAACAAAGATGCTGTGCATGTATTTGAGTCTATTTGATTTATATATTAAAAGCTGTTTTATCAGTTTGAACCCACTGTTTGAGGAGTCATTAGGAGTACATCAAAGTACAGCCTGAGGCTGCCACCAAGACTCCTTTTGCTTCATTGGCTTTCGACTATGTGAAGCTGTCTTGTTGTCCCGTGCTCGGTTGGTTGTTATTTGCTTAACTGCTCGCGGTACAGGTAACGTAGCCTCAGGGTTTGGAAAGTAGTTCTTCTGTTTAAGACCTTGAGCTTGATCACTACGACCTGTGAATAATCACAAAAATACAGTAATTATTAACTTAATATGACCCTTAATGGGTGTGTATGTGCACACTGTGTAAATACTAAATGATAAAAAAAATAAAAAGCGAGTCATGAATATGCCAGTAGTTACCATTTGTATAGCACTGGATTTGAACTGCATCAGTTACAAAAATAACTTGGTATTGCTCTTATTCCAGATGGTTTTTATTGCTTCTGTTTGTCTAGTCATCTTTTAAAGCTGCACCTTTAGTACACTTTAGCAGCCTGGTTTGGAAATGAGAAGCACCTGCGTAAATATTTGAATCTTTGAAGGCCTTCCTTGAATTCTTCAGCTGGTTGCACTTTTACTGGACATGTACAGTAATTCAGTCTCAGTGATTGGTGAGGCGGGGTTAATAAATACAGTAAGGGGGTTAAATATTTATCAGAAATTATGTGCAGGTGGCTCATGATTCAATTTGTCACTTTCTGTAGGCGGAAAACTTTTCCAGCAAATGACCACACCCTACAACCAAATTTTCAGTGCAATAGTGACATTGAGTCATGGTCAGCTGATAAGGCAGGCTTCAAACTAATAATAAAGGTGTAATTTATTAAACATCTGCCCTCATCTCAAGAAAGCATGTTTTAATTCAGGAGAGAGAGAGAGAGAGAGAGAGAGAGAGAGAGAGGGCAGTGCAGGAATTCCAAGGGTAGATGGAGCGATTACTCAGAAAACAAGCAGGAACTTTGTGTGGAAAGGAGTACTGGGATAGGACAGGCCCTGAGGGCACAGAGAGAACACCTGGGTTCTGAACATCCTTCATCCCTAACACACATACACACAGTGTCCTTGACATTAGGGGCCTTAAATACCTCACACATACAATGCCAGCAGGCAGGTTGACATGGCAATACGTGTAATATTCTTACTGTTCTTAAAAAAAACCACAAGGCCACCTAGAGTGGAGCAGCAATTTGCTCCTCAGTGTGTCCTACAGAGTTAGACTAGACTTGACTATTTTAACTTGGTTCAGGTGACCCACAATGACAAAAAAAACAGCCTATTAGCTTCTCCATAGACCTTGTGCTGTGCTTACTTCTGGCTGACATACATGCTCAAAAAGTCACATTAACAAAGCAGCCTATGTCTGTCTATGATGGTGTTCCAGATAGGGCAGCATACTGTAACCTACCAAAAACAATCTTTCACCAGCTGCTGGGTGTAGGAAAGGCATGTACCTGTGCCAGCAGGTGTGCATGTTGGCTTGCTAGAAACTACTGGCTATCATTATAGGCAAACTGCCCCTTAAAAATATTTCAAGTCCTTAAGTCCAAACTCTCCAATGTAATTGTTACATGTAACCCTCATCCAGTGTCAAAGATAATCACACACACACACACACACACACACACACACACACACACACACACACACACACACACACACACACACACACACACACACACACACAGATCTTATATATTTCAGACATTCTGGTGCTATCTGTGTTAATAACATCAACAACTGGTTTTCACAATATTTGCAGTGTTAGTTTTGCAGAGTGTGAATAGTTGTTAGTGTTTCTACAGACAAAAAAATGATGATGTCACTGTTATTTAGTCATGCTTGCTTCGCACTATGTAGCCCTTTAATGGACTGCATATTATAGCTTAGGTATCAATAGATTGTATTCTTACTTTTTCTTGTCATAGTTTTAATTTTTAAAGAGTAACATATTATCATTTTATATATTAGGCAGGTAGGTAAGCTAACTGCTGCAATGAGTGTCATTAGTCTAGAATAGCTAGCAAGTCATCATGTGGACATTTAGAGTAAAGTTACAAAGCTTTGGTTGTTTAATCTTTGGGATAGATTACAGAATCTCTGTTAGTGCCTACAGGTAAGGCCTAAAGAGAGCAGCAGTATTCTGCAGAATGGATATGTCACCATTGTTTACATTATATGTGCTGGTAATGCGAGGACCATGAAGTTTGAACAGAAGTCGTGCCTGTCTAAACAAATGACTTATTCTCACTGCACCTGTGGAACATTGTACAGGACAGTGGGTGGTCCTTTCCACTGCTGTCCCAGAATGACACTTAACTGACTAATTTCTTGGTAGGATATTTGTTTTTGTTGACTCATGTTGAATGTGTATCTCTATCAAACATGATAGAGATACACATTAATAAACCACTATTCTGTCAGCTTTCTAATATTATCTGTGTACTGTGACAGGGTAAAATAGGTCAAAGTTCAACAGTCAGCAGGCAAGAAACTGGCTGACTGATATTCGGTTAACTTGTTGGGATTATGGCTGTGCATGACTGAAAAAAGGGGTTTGCATTTATTTGCATTGTTTTAATTTTCCATCTGAAATATTAATAAATAATGTCTGCTTTTCATTCATTGTTTTTAAGATAATCCAGAAGTTAAGAACAAAAGAGACGTGACAAAGGAGAGGTTGGAGATGGAAGAGCCTCATATTTGGCACACACAGGCACCATCTCAAGATATGGCTGGAGAGCTGCAAAAGAAGGTATCAGTCATAAATCAGCCCGAGTGCTCCATCTGCTACAACACCTATGACAATATCTTCAAAACACCCAAGCTGTTGGATTGCACCCACACCTTCTGCCTGGAGTGCCTCTCCCGTCTCATGGCGATCTCACAGTCCGACCAGGATGATAACGACGGCAGCACAAACCTCTCCTGCCCCTTGTGCCGCCACACTACCACGCTGTCCGAGGAGGGACCGCCGGGCCTGGCCACCAGCCGTGAGGTCCTGTGCAAGTTACCCAGGCACCTTCAGCAGGAGGAGCCAGTGTGGCTAGATGGGCAGAAGCTGTGCTATAAAACCGCCAGGCATAATGCTAACATGGGCGCACCTGAAAGCCCCACAGCTTTGTGTGTCTGCATTGACATTGGGGCCAGCAAGGCAATGGACTCCCCAGTCCAGACACAGCCCCGGACTTTAGGCCTGCTGGAAAGGCTTGCAGACTGGAAGAGATTAGTGCTCTTCATTGTGCTCATGGTGCTGCTTGTTGTTGTGGTGTTGTGGCCTCTGCAGTGTGTATTCAGCACTGGAAGAATGCGCTGTATGCGAGAACATAGTCACCCCAACCCTACTACCACCACTACCACCACGATTTCTACCCTACTCTCCAGATCACATGGTCTGACAGAATAAACTTTGAGAGTGACTAGACTTCACTGTAAATGTATATAGTATTGTAATTTTAAGTATCAGCAACATTTTTAATATTTGATATTGTCAATTGTTTTGTGCATAATTGCACAATAAGGGCACATGGTTTTTGCTACATACACCAGTCAACACCTCAGTTTTTTGTTAACCTAGATGCCAACCTATATGTGGCTTTCTACATTTCTAGACTTTTCTCCTCCAGGTTTCAAATCAGACACTGCAGCATGAATGACAGTTCCTTCTCAACAGGATGGACTTTACTGAACAGTTTTACAGCTTTGTAAATACTGATAAAGTAAAACTACTAATATTCCGTACATCATTCACAGATGTTTGTACTTTAATCAACCTGTAGTCTGAAATTGGAGTTTGAGATTTGAAAATGTGATCACACTGGCTTTATTTGAAGATTCATTCACAGTTCACGAGGGTGAAGATGATTAACAATGCACCTGAAGGCATTTCTGTACACTTAACAAATGTTATGTAAGCGCCTGCATGTGACAGTAGAAATTAAATTATTATAATGGTTATTTTCAGCTGTTTGAACTACTCACAACACATCATTGGTCCCTTCCTTGGCATCATGGCCATTTTAGGACCCACCACCAGTACTGTAAGACTGGTTGAACTGTTGTCATATTCGGAATCTTGGCAGAGTATCAGATGAGTGGATCGATTTGTTGTGGGCGTCTGTTCAACATTCAGCGATGATGCTGTCTTTTCTGAGCCAAACAGTGTTTAAAATGCTGCAATTTGCTTTGCAAATATGCTGAAGAGTAACAAATAGTTTATAACAGTCTATAAAGGAAGTGATTGTAATTCCAATGTCCAACTGAAAGTCAGATTGCATATATTTGTACAGTTGATCTGTGTGTTTTGATATGTCCTTGTTTACAGAACTTGAATTAAAAAACAAAAGTGAGTTACAAGCTCAAATCACGTTTCCGGCAAATAACATTTAAGCATGACAGCCTCATTATTAAGATGGATATTATTTGGTGGTTTATCACATCCATGCATTCTCTCTACATCTTAAAAACTAAATTTACAGCAGCATCAGTTGGTAGTTTAATCTGTCTGACAAGCAGATGTAGTAAATTCTCCTGGAATAACACCCCACTTCCAAAGAGCTTGTATGCAAATTAAAAACAAGTTGAGGGTGTAGTTGCCAGACAGTGTATCCATTCCCTGTTTGTCATTTCCTTCCTATCTGAACCTTAAACCCTCCACTATAAAAGCAAAGCCACCTTCACTCTTGACAGGAAGTTGCTTTTATGTGTTGCATGTTTTCCCGGATTAGGTGCTTCTGAGGAAGAGTTTGACTGTGGGGTTTTCCACGTGGCTTAATTATGATAAGGGTGATAAGGCGGTTTTGTTAAATTCTAACATTCGTTTAGGAGTGGCCGTAATAAAACTGTAACTTCCTGAACCTGTGACGATGATGAAGGTGCCAGTAAATACAGATAAAGAAGGCTTAGTCATGACTTGAACTGAATAAATTAAAGTAAAAAGAAAAACAATAATAAATACAACATGTAAAAAAAGAATAGTAGCTTCTTAGTTAGCTAGTTGGCATTATTTTGGCTCTTTTGTTGCATTTCAACTAAACCGGTTATACGGTTGTCACTATTTAAAAGTAAAGTAAAATAGGGTAAACAGCCTTTGTCTTTGTCAGTGGCAGCTACATAAAACTCAAGTATTCAAGTTATGCAGCCTTTGTGCTAAAAACCTGAAAAAACAGTTAAAACAGCACTAATTTAAATCTCATTATTTTTGCTTTTTCTCTTTTTCCCTTTCTTCGATTATTTCGAGGGAACATTTCATCCATGAAATGATCTGTCATTACTGGTTGAAATTGGTGTTTTTCTGCCGTTTGTTTCCTGTCTGACCTTTCAATATTAATATAAGTCAAGTGGTGTTCAATGAGTACTTGGAGGCATCATCTAAGTGCTCCTTCTATCTACCTACCTTTGCTTGTTACACTCATCCTTTCTTCCACTTGGAGACAACTTTTTCCACAAACTGGAAGAGATTCTCCATTTCCTCCCCTCAGTCGTAAACCTGGACCGTATTCACAAGTTTAAAAAAAAATGAGAGAGACAAACAAGTCAATTTAGATAGTGCCATCTTAAGATTTTTATTAAACTATATGATAATAAACCATTTCGGTGCCATTTGTGGCAGCTCATTGCATCAGCAGTTGTAGCCTATACAGCAAGAAGGCTGCAAGGCAGAGCCAGTGCAAGAAGAAGAAGAAGAAAAAACAAAAAACGGAAGAGCCTCCACTGAAAGTAGGAGCTCAGTATACTACGACTCACTTCAGGCATACTGTGACCAACAGAGGGACAAGGAATCAAAACAAAAACAAACAAACAAAAAAAAGATATCCACATCATGTTCAAGTAAATAAAAGAGGACAAGCAGAGAGAAAATATCATATTACTACTGCATATACCTCCATGTACACTGGTTCAAATCAGAGCCAGAATTTACTTCTTGATGGTACAATTACACCAATAATAATAATAATAATAATAATAATAATAATAATAATAATAATAATAGACACAATACAAAATGCAAGAATGGACAAGACAATCAATTAGAAATAAACAATTTGAAACATTTCATCAAAATGAAACAAGAAAAAAAAACGACAAAAAAACAAAAAAACAACAACACTGATGGCAAAAATCTACTGCACTACCTAAAGTACTTCCACATCCAGACAGCCTGAGGCCAAAGATTCAGCAGTTTCACACTTTCAAGTATTTGATGTTTCACCATATTATAAATGATTTGACCCAGAGAGGCAAAGTGAAAAACCATAAAAAAATCTAAATTATCCACAGCGCAAGATAGCTCAGGAACACAGAAACAAACAAACAAAGAAAAAAACAAAACAAAACAAAAACCCACAGGAAGTCACATCTTCAGATGGCAAAAGGATAATAGGGTGAAGGAAAGCGGTGGGATTCAAACATATCCAAAAATGTCCAAATTCCAGTGAAGTACATGCAACTTTTTTTTTTTTTTAATTCATATCAGGAATCAACCATTAAAATACATGGTGACAATTTATACCAGGAAAAGTCTCACAGCTGACAGCCAGATGGCAAAAATCACTAAAAAGCTTCTACAGATGTGTTGAAGCCTTAATAGAAACACTGTGCTCTTATTCGCCTTTAATAGACATAACTGACAGGATGATATGGCTGCTGCAAATTGATCATTATTTTTATATCCTGCACAGTATCAAATCACAGTGAAATTGCTGAGTGCTACTGTATTACTTGATTACACTTAACTATATATATTTAAATCATGTTTGTTAAGTATCAGCAGCCGCAGCCTCTGTGGGAGCGGTGCAGCAGAAAGTGGCTTGATTTATGACTGAAGAAAACGTGTGTGAGTGAGTGTCCTTGACCTGGTTAGCAGAACACGTCTATTGGTGAAGAATGGAGGAATGGTCTGAGCAGAAACAACTACCAAGTGCTGCTCATTCACGGTTCATTCTGATGTGTTATTGTGCAAAAAAAAAAAAAGTCACTGTAAACATAATATCATGACTTTCTACTGCGAGAGATGACGTTTTTTTTGGGGTTTTTTTTTAAAGTTTGTCAAGGACATTAGGTGATTGCATTTTTAAACAAGCTAGGTCAAATTTCACCAACATATCTGTACTAGTATTTGAGTGGGATATTTTGGTGCTGATCCTGGAAGCTAAAAATAGTTGACAATCTGGCTGACTGCACAGAGGGCTCAGTGCTCAGTGGCACCACCGCTTTCCTTATCACATCAATGACGTCGGCTTACTCGCTCCACTATCATCAAGCCTGGATTATGGCCATCTTCTAAATTACTTTTTGGAGACAAATCTATTCTTCAATCTCAGACAGATGGCCATCTGGCCTGCTGTAATCACCCCCTTTCCCTTGTCTCCTTGTGACAATCTCCTCCGACAGATGTTGAACTGCAGCAGACCTGCTGATTAACGAGGACAGCCAGTCAAACAAAGCCGGGACCCCGCTCACCTCGAACTACTCATTCAGGAATCCTCTTCACCCACCCATCCCCACCATCAAATATCTACTTTTACTATTCTCATCTGAATCAAAGTTAGTGCCAGGGATGCTGCTTAGACAATTGTGCTTAAATGCAACCTCTTCCACCACAACGCTCCTGTATAAATATGTAATTCAAAAAAAAAAAAAAAAAAAAAAATCAACATCTTACATGTTCCATAACCATGACCACCAACAGTATCAACAAAACACTGAGAAACAATGAAAAGAAACTGATTATAAGGACAGACAAAACATTTTTTCATGTTTATGAATGAGTTTGTATTCAGAGTGGGACAACTGGAGGCCACCTTCATGATGACAGACAGGACTGGTTTGTATGTCCCACTAATCATAAGAAGTAAAGATGGTCTCCAATTTTGTTAAACAACCACAAAACAGCTGATTTGCATTTGCAACAGCCTGGGAGATTACATACACAACTCTTTCACAACACCACTTTGAAAATCAGTCACATATTCAAAATAAAATAAAATAAAGAGTCCACTTTTACACCCAAAATTTAAATTACAAGATTGCTGAAGATTTTTTCCGAGGACTTTCCCACTCCCC
>JANJYP010045542.1:0-35321 GCA_024605115.1 Rastrelliger brachysoma | reverse complement strand
ATATGGCTATTAGACTACACATCCTGCATCTTCCATCAACGTCTTAGCCATTTTCAGACACACTAAGCATGCTAGGGAGAAAGCTATTAACAGTGACAGCTGACATTTCTGCATAGTATTTCAGACAATTAACGTTAAAAGCAATTTTAATGCAACCTGGTATATGAGAGGTTGCCTCTAGAAGGAAAACGTACATTTTTCATGCATTAGATCACAGCTGCTTTATGACTAAATAAGGTCTGGACATACTCAGTGTCCAGAGCCAAACTAATGAGCCAAATTTATATTCACTTACGATGTATTGTAAAAAAATATTTGATTTTATATTTGTCTTTTCATACTGTAATAACATGTAACAGTTTGTGGGAATAGTTTCTAGGTTCATTGTACTTGTGATTAAAATTGTTATGTAATTCCTTTTTTGTGTTGTAATACTGCCAAGTCATCTCTCTTTTATGATATTAATTATTTAGACGAAGTGGCTCTGTGCCTGTGTACGTAGCGATACATTAATCTTGTCCTGGCACAGTTTAATTTGTGTGCAGTGCAATGTAAAGTGAAAAAAAAGGACTGTAGTTTCTGTTTTGNCACAGTTTAATTTGTGTGCAGTGCAATGTAAAGTGAAAAAAAGGACTGTAGTTTCTGTTTTGTTTTTTTTTAAAGAGGTGCAATTTTCTCACTCCATTTTCTCTGTTTTTGTCTTGGAAGCTAACGGTATTTTTTTATTATTGCTGATCTGCAATAAAACGGCCTACATTCTACCCTGGTGAGCTGGTTTTATTTTTGCTGAGCTTGGAAGTATTACTGAATATTTTTCATGGTAAAGGTTTACCAGGGGGTGGCAATAAAAGTCAGAGCATAGCTTTTATTGCAGCCCAACACACATCCCATAGAGATACATACACTGGAATGTTTCTCTACTGCAGCAAATACTGGAGAGGCTCCTCTGGCTGTGAGCCCAGAAGTAGCCTGTTGTGAAGATTAAGGTGGATGGAATCTCATAGCCAGATAATGGTATTACAATAATAAAGCCCCATTCACACTGCATTTACTCTTGGAAAAAAAAAAAAAAGAACATCACATTACACCATAATACACTGGTGTTAAATATCAGTTTATTCAGCCCTCACTATTTATGTGCAGTTCAGTTTAAAGAACACAATCGAAGAAACGTGTATAGATAGTAAAATATTTTAATTAAATATACAGGAGGTCATATCATACAAAATGTCTTTATTTTTGTCTTGCTCGCCAGCTGGATGATTGGTAAACAGATGGCTACTGTATCAAAAACACTTTCAGGATGCACATTAATGGAAACAACGTGGAAAAAAAAAAAAAAAAAAACGCGAAACGACAACAAATAAAAAGAGTATCCTAATTCTTAGTGTAGTGTTTGTTTAGATCTAACATGATCACGGTGACCTTGAAACAGAGCAAACAAGGACACAGCTAGATTGTGTAACCGTCTTTTATACTGTTTTTTTATACTATTTACAGATTATAACAGTTTATATGAATAACAACCACGCGGTACTATCTACAAGTGCTATTTACACCGAAAATAAGACAAGAGAAAAAGAGGGTTTGCCATGAAATTGATCCCGTATGAATGTTCTGTACAGGAGGCCAGCACTAATGCCAGTTTTACCTACACACAGCAATGTACAGTACTTAATCAGAAATGAATGTCTTTATCTACGTAATCAGTAAAACTTTACACATTGAAGTTTGCAGCTTTTTTTTCTTCTTCTTTTTGAAACATCAGACGTATTCACTGTGTATTTCGACTATCCTGGATTGCAATTATAGTGGTTGTAAAAGCCAGAGCAGGTGTTGTCTTTCCACCTCGGGCTACGGAGCATGGTAGGCATACTTTATGGAGTCTGGTACCTTTTCATCACTGCTAAAAAAAACACATATAGCACACATGCCCTGCGGCTGAGACACCAGACCTGTGTCAATATCAACTACCTTTAAATCTTCTCGGGTTCTTCTATGACAGACTTTCTGACACAGTTAAGCTAAGTGAATAAATTCATTTAAGTACAAATACTAATAATTAGGTTAAAGCATAACTGTTTAAAACTTTAAATTTAGTGCCTTACCAATCAAGTCTGGTGTGTGTGCCATATGGTTTTTGAATGAGTGTCTGCTGTGCACTGCATTTGAGATGAGAGTGACAATAATATTGATATTCCTACCCTGCTACAGAAGATAAACCTTAATAACTGTAGTGCTAAATCTAATCCAAGACTGCGAAAAGGCACAGATATTTGCAAAGCAATAATATCCTAAGTGACAACATTCCTATTAAATCATACAGTGAGTCTTTTCAGCGAGTCGAATAAAAGAGTCTGTTCACCAAAACAAGAGCTTTTCAAGTCAAGAACAAAAAGATGAAATGCTGATTTCTTGTGGTGAAGCATTCCACAGCAGACGGCTGCTTCATTATGCTGGTCCTACAGACAAAAACAAGCTGCTACAGTCTACTTGTCACATGGGGTTTGGGGTCAATTTACTTTCAATTCAGAAAGCAAAAAAATTAAAACGGCTTTTCATTAACTCTAACAAATGGAACATTCGTGATTTGTCAACAGACTGAGGATCATCTGCTTGTGTTGTATCTGAAATGAAATAAATGAGTAAAAACCTGAACTGAGTAGAAAGTGAGTCTACAGTACATCTGTCATACACAGCACCTCTGAATGTCATGATAAAACAATGTCATGTTATGCAGCACCGCAGTGAGTGTTAATGTCTATTCCAAGGAATCCAGGTGGATTTACTGTGGCACAAACAGGCAACAGCGTTCAGCATGGAGACATGTAAACAGATACAACACCACTGGCTGCCTAAAGTATAATAATTTGCTTAACAGCTGTTGAAACATTGTTTGCAATGGTGAACGCACCTCTGGTTATATAAAGAATTTCATTTACGTTGTCATGTTACTTGTAGTGTTTTTAAGCAACAAAGTTTAGCCCTCAGACGCAGTAAACAAATGGCTTTTCTCTGTTGCCCTCCACTTTTCACATGTCCAGAGCAACAACCTGACTCATGGTGACTGAGAGCGGCAAACTGATTTGTGAGCACATACACATCAGCATTGTGCAAATAAGGATACAACAACAACATAAAAGATACAGTAAGTGGTAATAAAAAATACAGAACAGTGCAAAGTATATAAACAAATGCATAAACAAAATTTAAAAAAGAAATGGAATTTTCAGTCTGCCTCACTGATGAGTTTATCAGTCTGTAATCAGCCTAAGTTTTATAATCAGTGTTTTCTTTTGACTGAGCCACAATCCCCGAGCAAGAGAGACAGAAAGACAGACAGAAAGAAGCTGAAAAAGTTTCTGAGGATGGAGAGGGAGAAAGACAAAATACTGTCCTCTCTCCCTCACAGTCTGGTGCTGGGGTGTACCGAGGAAAGCTGTGGTGGTGGGAGGGTGGAGAGTGGGTATAGGTGGTGCAACAAGTCCCCGTACAGTGCTGCCCCACCTGGATGCCTGTAGAAGTGCGCGCTGGGGCTGGAGGCCAGCAGCTGCCTGTGGAGCATCATGGAGTGGAAGGCTAAGGGGGGCACGAGGGGAGATACTGCAGACTGGCTCTTTAGGTATTGCAGACCCGGGTGCTGCTGGAGCCCGTCCTGCGCTCCTGGTGACACCAGGCTGCCGGGTGGATACATGCTAGAGTAGAGGTGTGCGGCGGCATGATGCGGAGGGAAGGTCGTTGTGGGGTGGCCTTCAGGGAGATGGTTGTTGAGGTGAACTGCATGGGCTGGCTCAGCTGGTTTGAGCTCCTCTGGGTCGCTGCGTCGAATAGCGCATGTAGGGTGGATCGGGGTCACAACACGTACTTTCCTCTCAGGGACTTCCTCGCTCTCGGGTTCCAGTAAACTCCGTTTACTGGGTCGGATGGGGCTGCTGAGGGATGCATCCGTTGAAGCTTTAGGGCTGGGAAATGGCTGCGATGATTCTGCTGGGCTCTGTTTGGGAGGAGAAATGGTCATAGGAGGAACTCTACATGCCTTAGGGTGTGAATCCAACCCCTGCATGATGGGATATGGGAGATTGCAGAAGGAGGGCTTGGAGAAGGTAGACACCCTCTGAGAAACAGGTTTAGAAATTGTGAAATCTCTGGGCTCATCATCTGCCTCTCTGCTATCTCTATGTGTTTGAGTCCTGTCACTGTAGTGAGATCTGTAGGCTAAGCCCTCTTGCTCCAGGCTGCCACAAACAAAGCTCTGGCTGCCTTCTCTGTCCCTGGTGTAGTGCTCCCTCTGCTCTCCGTTGGGGAAACCAGGCATCCTCTCCTGGCTCAGGCAGCTCTCAGTTTGCCTGTACAGGCTGTGGAGGTGTGGGGAGGAGTAGCAGTCCCCTGCATAGCTCCGAGTCTGAGAGGCTGGGCCCTGGTGTAGCTTCTCCCCAGCATTCTCTGCACCCTCCTGGGTATGGGTTCGGGGGAGATAGGGCTGCCACGGTGGATTGACTTGAGGCTGGAGGTGATGACTCGTTCGGCAGCTGTAAGTCTCTGAAATGTCCCCTGCAGCACTCCTCTCCGACGGGCCACTGGTGGCTTGTTGGTGAGGCTTGCTGCTCTGGGCATGCTGGATGACTGATGGCCTAAATATGGGTGCTACCTCCGGGATGTTGTCTGATACACACCCGTGCCTCTGCCCTGCCACCTCCTCCTCTCCCTTTCTCTTATTCTCTCTTTCAGCCCCCGATATGGCAGGGAGAGAGGGAGCAACTGTGGGATGTGGAGGCTGGAGAGAAGGAGAAGAAAAGGAGTAAGGATTGGATTCGCAGACTTGGGAGAGGAGTTTCTTCTTGGCCAAAGGAGACATGACACCCTGACTGGCTTTGCAATAAGCAGCCGTCTGTGCAGGGCATTGGATAGACTCCTTCTTAACAACCCCATAGTCTTCTTTCTCTGAGAAGGAATCTGTGCTCAAGTCTATAGGAAGTCTGTCTGCCTGTTTACACATAGGTAACACCTTCCCCACTCTCCCACCATGACTGTCTGTGGAGTCTTTGACCCTGGAAGTGGGCTCAGGAAGGGCAACATGTCCAGGAGGTTTATTGTGATCCCAACGGTGAGGCAGGTAGGTGTTTTTAGGAATGAAATGCCCTTCGGTTTGCTGTTCACGTGTAAGTTTAGCTTGGAGGGCCTCGCTGATCTGCCTCCATTCAGGCTGGGGACCAGCCCCCGTGTGGAGGGGTAGACCAGGATGTGGGGCCCTGCAGTCTGGCTCTTTGGGGCAGAGTGAAGATGGTTTCTCCACTGCTAAAGACTCCTCCTTCTTCAGGGTAAGATGTAACTCTTCCTCCTCTATTACAATCGGTTCATCACTTAGAGACGTCTCGTGCTTTATGGCTGTGGAGAGCTCATGATTCTCCTCTTTCCCCTTGGAGTCCTAGATGAAGAAAAATGATAGTTGTTACAGTTGTTCCTCAAAGTAAAAGAAATAAGACACTCCTATATAACTTATTATTCTACAATTTGAAAGACAACAGAAATTCAAGAAAACGGGTGAAGAAATGATGAGAAACCATGTGGAAATTGAAATTAAATTGAATTAGAGCGAGAAGGAATTCTGATGAGGCAGCAGAGGTCTGTGACTGACCTGTGATTGTTCTTGGCCTTTCACCATCTCCCCTCGGTCCCTTCTGTTCCCCTGCTTAGGATTGTTGGGGATCTTCAATTTCTTGGCCCCAACTCCTTTGGATTTGGCCCCTGACACTTTCTCCTGGACACCCTCCTTCCTGGGTTTGGCCAAGGGGAGGGGTTTGTCCTGCTCGCCTTTAATGTGCCTCTCATATGGAAGGAGGAGCCTGAGGAGGAATGCAAGCAAAGGAACGTGGATGAGTTTGTGGTGTGATCATGTTATGTCATGTCATGCTTGTAGAGCACAGTTGCAAATCTATGTTTTGGTTCCTCAAAACAATATAGAACTGTTTTAGAGTTTAAAAAAAGACAACATCTTTGAACACAGTAAAAGCTGGAAGAGATCAGCCTTTTTTTTTTTTTTTTACTATGCATACAAGTGAATAACAGCAAACCACACAAGTATTTTGTTTAGTAATACCAAAAACAGAATGAGCTCCAGCTTTGCCAGAGGCATGCAGTGTATCAAATATGCTGCTTTAAACCCTCCCTTGTTTTAATACCTGGCAAGCATTAACAATCCTATTGTAATTAACTAGGTTAGGGGAAATCCAGGTTCAGGAGGGTGCCAGAGAGAGAGAGGGAGAATGTGTGTGTGTGTGTGTGTGTGTGTGTGTGTGTGTGTGTGTGTGTGTGTGTGTGTGTGTGTGTGTGTGTGTGTGTAAGACAGAGAATGTGAATAAGCTGTTATCTCCAACAGAGACGGATCACATTTGGTATTAGTTTAACCTTGAGAGAACAATATATGCTCGAGTATGTATGCATGTGTTGTGTTTGAGGCTGTGGGAATGAAAAGAAGGGAAATGCTTAGATGAATTCAAATCATATTGGCTAAAGGGACCTCATGGCATATAATGTCGTATTTAATATACAATTATGATTTATCACTGAAGCCCTTAGAGCATTTACAGCTATAAAATATTAGCTGGTAACAGTACGCTCCCGTTTTAAACGCACTGTCCAGCTGATGTGATTAAATGCAGAATAGCTGTATAGTCTCCAACTTAATTAAATTCATGAGAAGTGACAAGGAACATCCCATAGAAAAAAAACATTTGTCTATTTTTGATTTCTGTTATTTCTCTTCTGAAAACTTGCCAAGTCAATTTTCCGTATCTGATGTCATAACTAATGGGAACATTAAGATCTGGGTAACATAACAATACCCATGTGTAAAATAATGACATGAAGAAACCAGTGAGGGAAACTTTTAGACTTTTATTGCTCAGAAAAGAAAATGGAAATTGGCATTAGACCAGAAACGAGAAAACGTTGTGGAAGAGGAAACCAAGACAACTGAAAAACTACAACATTCCTAACTTCAATAAGCTCCTCTGAAAATCTCTCCAGCTCCACTGTCAGAGTTTGTACAATAACAATCCATAAAAGCCAGACAGAAACATGACTTTCTCAGTCATGAGAAAAAATAAGGTCTTCTCGTGTAACGACAAGAGACGGTTGCACTATTCCTTTTAAGGGACATGGCGGTAAAACAAACAATGAATCAAGAGCTGTTTCGCCTCCTCTTCAAAAGGAAGAAAAAAAAGCCTCAGAGAGTTCAAGAGGCTCTGTGGGATTTTTTGTTATTTTTCCTCTGAACAAAAGTGCTGGCAGGGAAAGCGGTGAAACTACATTTCATACAGCTGGTCTGGCACCAGGCCCCAGGCCAAGAAAGGAAATGTACTATTAAATGTGACTTATTGGAAAGAAGGAGAGCAAAGAGGTTGTGAAAGAGAAGAGGGGAGGGAAAGAGAAAAAGAGGAAAAAGACACAGAAGGATAGAGAGAGCAAAAAGGGGGATAATCACATGTTAATGAGGACTAAAACTGATTCTGAAAGAAGGAACAATTTCTTAGAAAACATGAAAAACATTCAATTTTAAAATAGCAGCAGTGGTATTTATTACAAACAGGGAAGTGGTTTTCAGTGATTTTTGTGTTTATAATCTCTCAATAATTATTGCACAGAAACAGGAAGGTAGACTAAATGTTATACAAGTGTGGATTTGATTTCTTCAAGCTGGGAAATGTGGATTCAACATGTGCAAATGTCCAGATCACCTATCAGTGATCAAAGACGTGGAAAAGTGGCATTTATACAGTATACCACTGTTGACTATCATTATGATCTGTGGGAAATAGATGGCTGCCGTGGTCCGGGTCAACTTTATGGAATGTCAATATGGGGAGGGGGGGATGGGGTGTCACAGAGCCAGATAATGTAAGAGCCGAGTCCGGGAAAATTACTGGAGCCTTAAATAGTTCCAAATGGAGAGGCTAAAATGCTGTTTTGGCCAGGAAACCAAAATTCAGCCTCAGGAAGTTCCCCACATTGTCAGAATTATTTGCTTTGTTACGCTTAATAAATATAAGACGACTTACCAAAACTGTAGCCTATTAAATGGTTTGCCTAATACATTAAATTCAAGACACACACCTTTTACAGTTTTATGTAAATTTCTACAAATGACTGAATAAGCAAAGAGAGCTCAAGCTACATTGCATTGACTTCTTTTTCCTTTTTTAAGTCTATAATAGTAAAAAAATCACGATAACAAAGCCTTCATTGTTTAAGCCTGAAATACTTTCAAGCAGTGTATATTTAACTTAGTCACGATCATGTAATATAGCAATCATAATACAATGCCACTTATATAAGTGGCAATTTCCTCCAAGGAAGGCGAAGGAGGGCTGTGCTTGGCAGCCGCTGAATTAGTTGAGAGAAAGCCAGATGTAGTTAATAATTTGAGCCACTTGGGGGCGTGTGAAGCACTGAGAGATTCCAGGAAAGAATTTCATTAAGGCAGGAGAGGCAACATTTTTATGAGGTCAATAAATACTTAACTTCCTCTCATGCCAATTTATCACCCTGCTTTTGTTTAAGCAGCCGTTTTCCATGTTGATAACAAGCAACTAAAATATATGGTGAAGAGAATAAACGTTGAACAGAGATAGAAAGATTATGTGTTAAGTGTAATTAAGCTGAGGAGATATTTCTTACATAAAAAAACACATTTGACTTATCTTCCTTGGACCCAGTAACATCAATGACAATGTCATTGATCACACAAGAACTGTCAACTAAGCATGTCTGTGCTTTTGGAATAATGGATAGGACACAAAGCGCCTGCCTACAAAAAAAAAAAAAGACAACTTGGCAAAAACAAGGTGACTTTACCAGCATTGTGCTGCTCTCATCTGAGTTTTGTGTTACAGGAACAAGCAGTGTGTTAAAATCCAAGAAATGCCTAAGTCACCAAATAAGTGGAAAAAACCTGCGGGCTGTTCCATTTCAACAATTTCCCTCCCATCCGTGCTGAAATTAATTTTAGCTGGTGTTGTGTTAAGATCACAAGAGCTGCTTCATGTGTTAAAAAAAGGAAAAGAAACTATTTAAAGAGCTGGTGGACTAGCCCCGGGGGCTGTAGAAATATGTGGAGGCAAGAAAATGACTTACTTTTACAAGTCTTACGAGGAAAAGGGAATAAAATAAGATAAAATCAAATCTTTATCGAATCTAAATGCAATGATTAGGCATCATCACAGCATTAAGAAAACAATAACTGCTGCAGAGAAAGAGAGAGACAAGATGCCAGCAGAGGGATAAACAGACATTGTAGCTGGTCCCCCTGCTTAGGATTCATGCCTCAAAGCCCCTCTTTTGTCTCAAAGCCAAACCACTTGAGGTGACCCTCATTCATGCAGTTAAAACAGGAGGGCAGGGCAGGAATGTATGAAAAACTTAAAGTCCTTTGTCAAGTCTGAAAATACCAGATTTAAAATGACCTCTACAGTTCCCCTGGGGTTTGCTCTCATTAGATGCTACTGCGGCAACTCACAGTAAATGTTCGCTGTGGCAGGTGTGAGCCAAGACTTCTAACTGTTTAAAATAAATGTGAACTATTCTGCATGAAAAAACATTCAAGTCTTTCAGTCACTCAAGTATTAATACCCCAAAATATACAGCATATGTTCCCTCTTGCTGCCCCACAGTAGACTAGAATCTCTGCAAGAATGTCATTAATTTAATTTGCTACACTGAACTACTTATTAATCTCAGTAGACTTGAATAGATTCTCATACAGTCGATTGCCTGTCACACGTCAGTGCCATAATTTGTGATTTCTCATTGCCACTAGGGAAAGAAACCTTGGACCCTTTGATTAAATTCCACGCATAAAGAAATCACCCAATATTGTGATTTGTTAGATTGCTGCCAAAAAGAGAAAAAAAAGAGGTTTTATCACTGGATGTTCAATGAAGCATTTTGTCTTGGGGAAGCCATCAAGCTCACAGAGGTTAAAATAGCTGCCTGCTATTTTAGTGTAAAGAACATGCAGCTCTTTGGCTGCGTTCCCACTGTAGCTGAAATCCAGATGCAGTAGTAGAGTCATGGATATACAAAGTATTTGACCATTCTTTTGATCCAGACAATATGTTGAGACATTGTTTTACTGTTGAGGAATGCTGACAGACTATATGCAACCATGTTCTCATATTGCGAGTTCTCTCATTGCCACCCTCCCCCCCTACTTTGTTTCTTTATATTGAGTCATTTTTGCTTCTTCATTAAAATATGTCACTGTTTGTGTCTTTTTTGCCCTTCCTGCTTCTCTCAGTATGGGAATAAAAAGTAGGGAGGACATGAAGGTGATATTCCCTCCCCACCACCTCTCATTGTAATAAAATAATACCTTCTGCTTTAGAAAAGGAGATCAGAATAACTGAAACCTGTGTCTGAAGTATGGTATTAGACAAGCCAAGCTAAAGTGTAATGCACCACAATTGATGTATCTGCAATACAGCAAGGACAGTGCAGAGAGATGCTGACTAGTGCACGATACTGAGCGTCTAGCAGAATAAAATTAAAAGAACACAATCTCCTGTCCCCTTTCTCTTCCCTCTCCTAAATCTGAACTCTATTCTATTATAATTCTCAGTGTGAGCACTGGCTCAAGGTTTCCTCATAATTATCAGCAACAAATGTATTTTTATATCTGGAGAGCAGCTTTAGTGAATACAGAAGAACATCGATACCACGAGGAATGAATAAAGGCTGAATCAATAAAACATCTAGTCGACTAAAATTGGAACAGGCGTGCATCTGTCCTAAAAGAAATACATATCTGCATGATCTGAGCTGGAGAATATTTCACAGGCCTCAGAGTCTATGTACAGTACATCCAGCAAACATCTAATTCTTTTAAGATGATGATGATTTTAAGATGATTTAATCCAAAGCCCCTCATCTGTGTTTTCTGCTATTGCCCAAAACCTCAGAGTTTTTAAATAGCAAATTATTCTAAATTGCTTCTCTGTTGCCATGGATACCCCCCTCCACAACCCTTTCCCTCCCCAATACCAACCCCGTTGTGCAATTACATTAGAGTGCCAAGGCATGGTGAGGTATTAAAAATCTGTAACAGGCAGAAATGAACAGAGATAGTGAAATGTGATGTTTCTGCAACAAGAGATCACGTAGGAAACCAGGAAGATTAAATATGTAGGAGCTGTTAAAAGGCGCTGACCTGTATAATGAAAGAAACAGCATGAAGTGCAAGGCAGGGAGTGGGATAGAGGGATAGAGAGAGAGGGAGAGAGAGAGAGAGAGAGAGAGAGAGAGANGGGGGGGGGCAGAGAGAAAATGGCACAGCACAGAAGCAAAAGGCAGTCTATTTCAAGGTTATTGATGCCATCTTTTTCATGACCTCATTTTTAATTCAGAGCGCTGGGCCCTGACAGCTAATCTCGGGAAACGGTTTAAATAAATATCATTAAAGCTTCCCCGTAGCTGCAGCGGCAGACCTTGGCTTGGACATTTCTACATTGATTTTTTTCCCTGCGCACTAATGAACGGCACTCCATGACTAAAAAACAGTAACTTTGAAAATGACAATTAGCTGAGGTTATCTCCTGTTCAATTCCAGCTATGTAACTCCATTACTACCAGCGATTACCGCCTGCTCCTGGACAGCATAAATATAGTGATTATGCCCCTGGCTCCATCTTTCACAATAACATCTCCTAGGAAACCATTTCATATGATTTTACCATTAGGGCTGTAAAGGGATAATGTGTATAATTTAAAATGAGAGCTGAATGCGTGTGGATATTCACAGTCTTTAACCCAAATAACACAAAGACAGCCAAGAATATCTAGTTAATTTAAAGCAATTATATCATGAAATATTGTTTCCTTTCTTCCTACTAGCTGAAGACTTTTCATTTCCTGCTCTTCTCTACTTTTGCCTGCTGAGACAAATCAGAAGTGATCCTTTTGAGAGAAGAAGAAAATTTAAGTGTTGCTCCAGTTTGTACACTGTACATTCTTCCCTCTGAATTATATTTCTGTAGCACATTGACTAATGATTAAAGGTGGAAACAAAGACGCCTCTAGGGAACAAACACACACTTCAGCGAGCCCACAAACAGCCTCATTCATCATGCGGAGAGAATGGCCGTGTTTGCTGAGTTAATACAATGAAGCTAATTGCCCTCCAAGCAGCCCAAACACCAAGGCTCAGCTAAAATTATTCCCCTGAATGGAAACTTGCTCAGCTTCAGCTGATCTCTCTCTCTCTCTCTCTCTCTCTCTCATACACACACACACACACATGCCTTATCACCCCCCCCCCCCACACACACACACACACCCCTCCTTCTTACACCTTCTCTCTCTGTCAGCCTGATATTCACTGCAGTGTGTGGATATTATTGCTTTGTATTGATTCAGCATTATTTTCTCTCAGCTGCTTCTCGGTGGCTGGAGAGGGAAAGGCCAGCGCAGCAGCAGTCACACCTCAGCGCTTCCCACACAGTTTCACCAACCCTGCCTGCCTCCCTGTGACCCTATTTACACCCTATAACGTGATGAACAGCGCAGATTCTCACAAGTAATTTCAAGGCAGAGACTGATCACAATGATTTCAAAAGTAGATTTTAAAAAAGCTGTAAGACAAAGATCAAAGATAGATGCTGTAAATGTACTTCTATAGTCTTTCACCATAGAAGTACATTTACAGCATCATGGTGTTGCCAGGTGTTGAAAGTCATATCTATTATTAGTATAAATAAGGACAGCCACGCTGCAGCAGTTCTTCTTTTAAACTATACCCCTCCTTCAGGCTGTGGTGAGGAACCCAGGAAAGCAGATCAAACACTGAAAAGCACCCTCAGCTGAACATTTAGAGTCACATTGTCGGCTTGTGTACCAATGCAACACACACTGAATAATATACTCTCATATGTATGGTTTCACAAAATTCCTGGAAAACTACTCCACTCGCCACTACTGATTGTAAATTCGCTTACAGCATGCAATCTTGACACAATATG
Organism: Rastrelliger brachysoma; assembly: GCA_024605115.1. NCBI lineage: Eukaryota > Metazoa > Chordata > Actinopteri > Scombriformes > Scombridae > Rastrelliger > Rastrelliger brachysoma. The sequence continues at coordinate 22,311 of JANJYP010045542.1, read as the reverse complement.
AAGCTGCCCGGCTCCCTCGTATGGTACTGCTGGCACACTGCTGTATTACTGACAGGTGTGTGTGTGCCTAAGCTGTGTTGATGCGTAAACCAGCAGCAGCCGGAGGGATGTGGAGAGGGTCGCCGGCCTGGAGGAATGACCTGCTTCATGAGCGACTGGTTATCTCTTGTATGAAAGATCGTGTTTGGCATTTGTTTAACCTTGGGAAGGTGGGCGTGTGTGCATGTTTGTATATGTGTGCGAGTGTGCAAACAGTAACTATATAATTCCCTCAGGATCATATCCATATGCTTGCTTTAATTTAGTTACCATCTGAGTGATTATAATGTGAAGGTTCAAAATGCTGCAGTATCTGACTGAATGATTAGATGAATACATTAAAACTCGTGTCTTTATTTTATCTTGCAACTTTGCATGCTTGCAATGCATATAGAGGGGAAAGGGTAGTTACTGTATATACATGTGTATCCATGTAGGTTGGTTAATAATTCAAAACTTGGCTGTTATTTCTGAGCTTTTAAATCCTCTTTAGCCTGCTTGTAGAGGAGCATGGGTGGAGTTTACAGCATAATTGGTTCCATAGTGCCATGCAACGAATCAATTAATCCTAAGAAAATAACTGGATCTCATCTCATCATGAATTGATTTAGGTCCATAAGGAATGCATTTCTTAATACTGTTAGAACTGCACGCCATAACACTAAGAGTCAGTGAGGAGTGATTTGCAAACCATCCCTCTGCTGCAACAACTATTTTTCACATATGTGTAAGTGCATTTACTTCCTATTGATGAGATCAATATGTGTCTTGCAGTGTCCTGGTTTTATGAATAAAGAGTTTTGAAATCATACTTGGTGCAGCTGTGCATGGGTTTCTTCACTACAGACTATGCAAACTGTTACATGTGTGCATGCATAACAATAATGTGCCATATATAACTGCCGAACATAATAACTCACCTCTCGTAATGTCTCCGTGTACACGTGGCGGCGCTTGTGCTGCTGGGGTTCCCGCCCAATTCATCATAGACATGCTTCCACTGTCTACGAACTGTGATCTGTAGGGACGAGTGAGAGGGAAACCAGCGATAAGACAAAGAGAAGAAGACTAAACGAAAAAGATGAATGTAAAAAGAGACAAATTGGGAAAATATGAAATGAAGAAAGACTAAGAAAACAAAGAGAAAAACATAAGTGGCTGACATCATTTTGTGGTCTTGGGGAGTTACTGACTCATGATGTTCCAGTTATTGAATCCTCAACACTCAATTCTCTAACATAATAAGCTCTGTTAACATCATGCAGTCACTTGTTCCTTCTTTAACCTCTTATCCCAAAACAGATGACGGGCTACAATACAAAACACAAAACTTCAGGCTTCCACAGAGCTAACAAAACCTCAGCATGAAACGTGAGATAATCAGCTGCAGATATGAGTTTTTTTAAAAGGATATGAGCCCCAATTATATGAGCTGTATCCTGTTTATAGCCTGGTCTGGCTGTCTGTTCGGATGACATTATACCAGCTAACTAATGAAGAAACAAGCATGAGCAACACATTTGACGACTTAACATCAAACATTGACCTCACTTTGGAAACATGAATAGCGAGTGAGCAAGCGGCAGGTAAGGCTGCCAAGTTCAATGCCCNACACACACACACACACACACACACACACACACACACACACACACACACACACACACACACATACATTTCTGACTCAAGTGCACAGTGGGTATATACGTGCATTTCACTTCATCTTCAACATGGGAAAAAATGAGCGATTTGACCAATTTCCCTCTGACAAGTGCAGTGCAGAGGAACATGTGTTTTCCACTGTACGGGGGTTTTGAAACAACGGCATCATTTTTGCTAAATGTGGCTCTGAGCAAGACTTTCTTCTTGGGAAAATAGTGACTGACCTCAAGGGGCAAAGGGAGGGCACAGAAAGAAAAGACAGGAAAGAATAAAGGGACACAGTGAGGAAGGAGAATAAGAAAGGGAGAGATAATGAAGTAAAAAGAAAGGAGGAGAGATTAGACATCAGGAGGAAAGCAGAATGAGGGAGGGAGGGACATTGACGAAAGAGAAGGAGTATATTGCCACATATGTGAATACTTACCAACTCATATCCTCCGAGTTTCTGAGCAGCTTGAAACATAGTCCAAAGGTTGACTGTAGGAGACAGAAGACAAACAAGGCAGTCAGGGACTCTGGGAAAGGACCTGAGCTGAAACACATCACGTCATATATAGTCATTACACCAGAGAGAGAAAAAGATACACTGCTGGAAGAACTATTAAGACCTTGTGCTTAAGTACAAGCAGCAATATCACACTATTAAAATACTCCCAAGTAAAACACTGTGAGTAAAAGTCTTACATTTCACATTTAATTGAATTAAAGCACAGAAGTATTATCAACAAGATATGCCTTAATATCTTTTGAAGCATCATTATTAGTATATATCATATTATTATTAAGTCCTTATACACCTACATGTAAGCTGTATTTGAATGTGGCTGGTTATGGCAGGGTTAATTTTATAAATGTATACTGTTCATTAGTTTAATCTTGAACAATGTTCCATATCTTATGAGTTGATTATATGTAAATCTGTAAAGTAACTAGTAACCATAGCTACACTATGAAATTAGGTTAGATTAGATTACACTTTATTGTTATTGCACACTGTAATCAGTACAACCTCATGCAGTTTTGTCTAATCAGATAACGCAAAGTGCGAGTGATTGCATGACATTATGTTATTGTGCTATGTACAAAATCTTAAATGTACAGTCATATGACACGTCAGTAGTGTGACTATGATACTGACATAAATTAAGTGCAAAGTACAATATTTCCCTATGAAATATGGCTAAGTGGAGGTATAAAGTATTCAATATCATCCTCAAATATTTACAGTACAATACTTGAACAAATGTACTTAGTTACTTAGAGAGCAGAGAAAGACAGATAAATAGATAGATGTACACATAATCTTTATTGGAACATGTCAAAGGAACATAATAATTAGATATTCCTGGACTGCCAGAGTGGAAACACATTTTATCATTTTCACACAAAGCCATGGAGCTCCACTGCAGAAAGGATGCAAATGAATATTGAGTATTTGTACAATCACCCGTATGTGATAAAATATAGCATATGCTTCATCCTGACAAAGAGATTTGTTAGCCCTCAACTGCAGCCTGCAGGTATGAATGAAAACCATTACAAGCATCAAACGCTTGGCAATATGCTCAAACTTCTGTTTGAACTCAATGCAAATGAATTTGCATTGATTTCCCCATGCAAATAACCCATGACAGGCTATATCAAAATACAAGTCTTGTGTAATATTTTCCTAAAAATAGCCATGTAAGCCTTCAGAAGGGCTTCAAATGGCTGTCTTGAAAGAAAATATTTCCCACAAACAATGAACCACTAGTTCATTGGGGGACTTTTTGTTCCAGTGACATTTGTATTTGCTTTCTGTAACATCATTGTTTAACATTTTTATATGACGGCCTATAAATAAGAAAAGGAGGCCTCGCCTGGGGAGAAATCCATCAAAATTCAATCTGTGCGTACACAAAGCCTTGCATTTGTCAAAATGACATTTTCCTATCTCCGCATTTGACAGCATTGATTTTTTCCTTCCCTCCTCTCTGCGACCGTTGTCAATGCACGGGTGGAATAACAAAGGGAGCTGGGTAGGTTTTTCTGTTTGAACTGAGCACTACGATGCATTGTGCTTTCTGACTGTAGAAACAGAAAGATGGTCTATTTAACTAGCTTGTTATGCATCGACTGTAATTACCACAATAGCACACGGGACCGGGAGGGAACAGAACAGATAAAGGAAATGAGAGAACATGTCTTTTCTTAGATGTCTTGTCATTAGCAATTTCTTTTCTTAATTCCCCTCTATTTGGCAGGGGCAATTATCACTGAGATAAGGATGACAAAACAGGAACACAATGCAGCCTCAATGACACACCGATGGCATGGCAATTAGACAACAAGGCTGAAAGAGGGAGACAAATTGGAACTGATGTTCACAATCACATGCTGATGCCCAAGCACTGAAACACACATGCGTCCGTATTAGTCGCATACAGACACACACACACTCACTCACTCACTCACACACGCACAATTACCAGTTAATCTTGCACATCAAAGGCATTCAGAATATACTACGTAGCCACTACCACTCCTGTTTTATTCCTCCTCAACCGCTCAATCCACTCTATCTCCCATTTCTTTCAGCACCTCAACTGCGCCCAAACAACTTCAATGGCAGCAGCTGTACAGGAAAGTCAATATTAACCAAGCGATAAAAAAAATAGAAGGATAGCAACTTGTATGAATAAACTGTTGCCACAGTTTTCCTCTCCGACTGTTCTGTTCCTCAAAAGTAACAGCCATTTCCTGTGATTCAGGTGCCAGAGTGCATTCAGTCTCTATAAATGGATTATAATTCAGTAATTCAGAACTGCCTTTTCCATCACTCTTTTTTTTTTTTTTTAAATAGCTTTCCGATGACAGGTGAGCAAAGCCAGCTTGAGGCTTTTGATACAGTAGATATGAAAATAAAGAAGAAAAATGTAGTAGAGCTAAAGCAATTAGTTGATTAATCGATCAGTCAATTGGCAGAAAATTAACCAGCAGCAAGAAGTCAGCTTTGAAGAAAAAAATGAAAAAGATTCTTTTGTTTCTGTTTCACAAATGGGAAGATTTGCTGCTTTGTTGTTTTCTGTGATACAAGTCTGAAAATCTTTGGGTTTTGGACTGTTGCTTAGATTAAATTAAACCTGCAGCTAATAATTACTTTCATTATTGATTAATCAGCCAATTACGCTCTCAGTTAATCATTTAGTCAATGAAAAATAGTGAAGAAAAACTGCATTCATTATTCCATAGAGCCTACTGTGATACTTTGAATCTCAAGCTTGTTTAATTTGACTACCGGTTGTGTGTTTATTGTCACGCATGACAAAGAAAAACAGGAAATTTATGAAGCTGGAAGTAAAGCTGGTTAAGACCCAAATAATCAGATGATTAACCAGTAAAGAAAATAATCATTAACTGCTCTAAGACTATTCTGTCACCACATTATTTAACAAGGTTAGAGTGCCGGTGTAAAATAACACCTGATTATTACGGACTTAAAGAGGCCAATTGGTCTCAGATCAGCACCTTTGCTCCGAGATGTTTAATGCATAAAACCTCTGGAGTGGAATATAAATACAACATGAGTGTGAGGCAGGCAAACAAGTGGGCACTGTGTTAAAACTACAGCAAAATAAATACAACTGGGTTTAAAATATGTTATGAGCCATGAGAGGTGAAGGCAGATTGACTGAATTTTAAAGCTTTGCATTTCTTTATGTGGTTGTAAAGACCCATAATTGCAGTTTTAAAAAACATTGTTTGGGTACAGAAAGACTCATATCTAGTACATGACTTGGAATAGACAAAAACAGAACATGTTTTATGTTTTGAAGGTGAATCAAATGGATACTGAAAATTACCTAGCCAACAAAACATGGGTACGTCTGGTAAAACATTCAACCATCTGTTGCTTTGTTAAACTCCAGAGAACTTCAGAAAAAGATTATTAGTCAAACGCAACTAAAATAACATAATTTCAATTTCCATTACAGGAAGGCAGGTTCTTTGATCTTTTAATACATTTGTAGCGACTTTAAAGGCAAGAATATGAAAATGGCGCCAGATTACATCTAAGGGTTTGTTGTATTAATTATGATGTGTTTTCCTTTTTTTCTCTCCTCTTTACATGTGCTGATGTGTGCTCGCTGCCAAGGACGAAGTTTAAACAGCATGATTTCACCATTTAATGAGGGCCTTGCTTATGATGTGTCTGGTTTTGAGATTCAAAGCATGTAGTGTATGTTAAACAGTTGGCTCATGGACCTCGACTTTATTCCGAGCTCAAACTGAGAAATGCCAACTAAAAGTAAAACATGTTGGGTATGTAATTCTCCCTCAGTCTCTGTCTATATCTTCCTCTCTCCCACTCTCTATCTCCCTCAACCACAATGACCTATTTAAGCAACAACATGTCGGCAGTCAAGATGACAGGAGTGTCAAAATACCACAGTGAGGTTAGCAGAGTCAAGGCGACCAGCTTACCTTCATGTAATAGTTTAGTGTAATGAGTTTTTACTGCGCTATAAACTGTCACTGTTAAATTCTATACACATCTCTGTCTGCCTCTCCTGCCCGTCGTTAATTTACTGATGTTGCCGAGCCTCATTCTGATATGAATGACTAAATCTTCCTTGGTTCATTTGAAATGAATGCAAATGTGATTTCCATCCTCCAAATAAAGACAGAAAGAAGTGAATCTGTGCACCGGAGGTTTGAGATGAGAGCCCACATTCTCTCATGTCTTGCCTCAAGATCAAACGCAAAAACACAAGCACACTTTTGCTGTTTCAAGAGACCAGAGCAGCGCCCTTTATGCTGTTTACGTGCATGTCTTTCACTCTTGTCCCGTGCACACCGAGTGCAAGCTAAGCTTCCGACCTATATTAGAAATCTTTCATCTCGAGCAGACGTGTTTCCCATACATGTGATGTTCTTTTAACACTGTTAGAGGACGTTCTTGGTTTTCACAGAAAACCCCTCTGACAACTGTGAGAAGATATTCTCTCCTCATATAAAAGCCAGCCAAAATGTGCTCTGACAGGGAGCTTCCAGAGTCTTCTACAAACTGCTGGATGTGATTTTTCTCAACTTAGACAAATATTCTTTTAGTTTATTATTACTACAGATTGGATGTGTTTTTTTTTATAGTTTAACAGCGGTGTAATTTACTGATTTTGGGCATAGTGCCTGCAGTAATTGGCTGCCATCTCCATTTCTCCCCCTAAAGTGCTCATATTGTGGATTGTTAGGACAAAATCTGCCCTTGAGTTGACTGAAAAGCAGCTCCTAGTTTCTCATCTGATCACAACAGGGGGGCACTACAGATAACGTGTGGATCACATGCTGATTAAAATCCACACAGGGTTTTTCCCTGCTTATTTGACTCTTGGGTATGACTTACAGTGCAGTTTCACTCTGATGTCTAAACTGTAATTTGAAACATATGCTTCTGTTTATTTTCCTCAAGCACAAGACATGTATTTTTTTTCTCTGTAAATGGAAATATTGAATAGGTTTTGGTAGTTTATTCCTAAAGGTGTCACTTATTGGGTTTTTAATTCCCTATCAGCTCTCGAACCTTCCCTAGTGGTGATATTATGAACGAAATCTACACAACAACATAAGGAAAATACATCCACACAAACTTTATAGTTGGACTACTGAAACTAATACACTCTATTGTTTACCTTGCCAATGAGGGAATAAGAGAATAAGTTGTCCTACTCACTCTGTTTGAAGCCAAGGAAGGGGATCCTCTCTATGGGCGTGTCTCTTTCTTTCATGTACTTGTAGAGCTCAACTAAGAAAGCCTGCTCCTCCGCTCTGCTCTCCTCTGATGTTTCCTCCTCTTTCTCCTCCTCGTTCCTCTCCTCCTTTTCCTTCTCCTTGTCCTTTCCTCTCTCCTTTTCCTCAGTGGTGGATTTCTTGCTGAGGCCGTTGGTCTTGTGTTTGGCTGCTGATATTATTTTTCCGTTGGGTACCACTTTACAGTTGGGTTTGACCTATAACGAGTGAGCGCAAAAAGTCAGCGGATATAACTTTAAATGGAAGTTCAAGCCTTAACAGTCTGTTATTCAGATGATGTCAGACAATTTGGATGAAATATGTTTGAGCTTAAGCACAAACAAATATTCTTACAGGCCGCAGAAGCAGCTTCTCATTGATTATCAATGGAGCAGCTCCTCTTGTCATCGCAGATTAGACACAGATTAGTTTGACTCTAGCTTCAAGAGAGAATTGCTAATATTGATTTAACTGTCCAAGGTCATAGGAATAACAGCTGTGGAAGGGCTTTTAGGGTGGATACTTCCTTCACTTTGAATATTACAATCAATGTCAGACAGGCGTTGGATAAAAAGGAGCACTGAAAAATACAGAAGAGTGGCATTAATAATGCATAATATTTTAAAAATCCACTGGAAATCATCTCTGAAAATGTTCAGTTTCTTAACCAAAATGCATGACAAAAATCTGCCAACAAGCTGTGATAATTTCACAAAGTAGCCTTCAATTCTCCTCTTGAGCTAACATTATCTTGGCAGTAGTTTAATGAATATTCGAGAATACAGCCTCTTGTTCCACTGCGGGATCATGTTGTACTTTAAATGACTAAATGACTCTTATGTGGTTGAAGGAACAGAGCCACAGACAAAGAAAGTGATGCTTAGTAACTATGCTATCATGACTGATTTGTCAAATAATCAGTCAGATAAAAAACAGTTTGATAATTTGACCTTGTGTGCAAGCTATATTAAATTTACTAGCTTGAAAACACAGTAGGAAAAACATATTCCAAGTGACTTTTCAAATAACTCTTCACATTCATTTAACTTTAAGACACAGTATATAATAACAATATGCTTGATTTTTTTTCTAATAAACATTTATGTGGGTGCTACCTTGGGACTTTTGCTCTCTGGGCTGCTGGGGTCCTGTGCAACCACTGCTGTTGATGCCTGGCTTGACCCTGATGACCCTTGACCCTGAGCCTGACCTGGGGAGTCCCTCCTTTGAGAGATGGACAGCTTCTTCTTCCGAGGTCGCCCCTTCAGGTTTGGAGCTGAGGGAAAAGAAGACAGAAGATAAATGATTAAAACTGTGACAATGAGAATATCATTTCATGTTGGAAAAAAAACCCTGCTTTTATTTGCTGACATTTTTAGTCTAAAGCTATTTAAGTTTTCATCTTTCACTGGCTTTTCAGAACAGGAATAAAGGCGCTATGATACCGTTTCCAGACAAAAATACATTTTCTCTTTGATCACATTGGCTTTGAGCTGGAGAGGACAAAGGCTATGACAGGAACATTTACAATCAGGGAAAGGAATTTCACAGGCCTGCTAGCCTGTAGCTAATTATTTCTAAACTGGATTAGTGCAACACGGTGCTGAATGGGGTAACTGGCTGCCAAATTGCTCCAATGTGCTAGTAAACATCATCCTCAAGTCCCCTCTCTCTAAAAGTGGAACTATATTGAAATTCAGACAGATGTATTTTTAAGTTTTGAGATGAGGGGATTCTAACAGTCAAGCATTTAGTTTAATACTATAAATAACCAAGGCTGGTTAACCCAAAAAGCCACAAAAAGGAAGAAAATTTAAACAACATATTCTGCGAAGAGAAGTATTTGATACAGATGCTACAAAAACTTAGAACTCATGACTCTGTCTTCTCAAGTTTTTCACAGTAAAACAGTGCCACAGTTGTCATCTTATCATCAGCATCTGCATCATAAAGAATTAGATTATATTATAGCACCTCAGATGTACTGATCATCATCTCTCTATTTTTGGTTTCCCTCTGGTTAGCTCGCTCATGTCTTAAAGCAGAACACTGTTAATTAAAAACACATGAACCTGCCTGATAGGAGTTCTTTGTTTGAAAGGCTGGCAGATATAATTGCTCAGTTCACATTACACACACAATAAAGTATTTAAGCCCTCCAAGTCCTTTGTACACCCACGTTTATGTCAACCCGCGACTGTAATGTAACTTCTTGGCAGAGTGCCTTGCCTCCACGCAGCAACACAAACAGAGATAAGCTCAAAGGAGAAAGAGAGAGAGGGAGAGAGGAAGAAAAAGAGAGAAACTTCAAATGATCCAAGTTCAGTCACGTATTTCACAGCGTCAACATTCTTTCTTTCCATCTGCAATGACAATTAAATCGCATCCAAGGTTGCTCTCTGCCAAAAGGACTCTGTGATTATTTTCGTCAGATCAAATTCCCATCAAGAAAATGTTACAATAACACTAGAACTGAATAAAACTAAGAGGCAGTCATTAAAAAGGTTAAAATGATCACGACTCAGCAACCTACGTATCACTTCATGTTGTTATTTTCACAACCGTTGCACCGGGGAGAAACCGCATAGGGAAAATTCCAAGGGCATTTGTTATGCATTTGTCATCCCTTTGGCACTGACAAAACAAGTTTTCAGCACTGTAATCTTTACTTAGAAAGCACTGGGTGTGTTTTTTCCTTTAGTGTTTTCTCAATTTGCTGCTCACTCTGCCTCTTTTATGCTGCCACTTACTCATTAATGTTACAAAATTACATAAACCATTTTATTTATTTATTTACTGTGTTCATTTTTGAATCCCTGAATATGAATAGACTAATGCCACATACTGTAACATTTATAGCCTAAGCTAATTGACAATGTTTATCCTTAGATGGATATGCATTTATACAAAACACAGGCAATAAATAGATGGTAAAAAAATCCAATAAAAGTGCTACTAAAAAGATAAACACTAAGAAAAATAAACAGATCACGCATGCTTGGGATAAATAGTGCTTTAAAAAAAACATGTATGCAGTAATCCATCCATCCGCCCATTTTCTGCTGCTTATCTGGGACCGGGTCACAGTGGCATTAGGCTATGTAAGGAAACTCAGACTTCGCCCTCCTGTTCCACAAGGCATTCCCAGGCCAGAGGAGATATGTAGTCTCTCTAGTGTGTTCTGAGTCTGCCTCGGGGTCTTTGACCAGTTGGATGTGACCAAAAACACCTCCAGAGGGAGGCGTCTAGAAGGCATCAGGTGCCAAAACTGCCTCAGCTGGATCCTTTCAATGCTAACGTCTGTACTTTGAGCTCCCCCCAGGGAATTATACAAAACACACACATTATGTGACTGATGAACTAATATTTGCAGGGTTGATATGGAGGATATTTATTTTTCAAGATGTGACATTGGTTTAAACAAACGTCGCATAGGTCTGAATGAGGTCACACTCTCAGTACGGTTCTGTTTTTAGTCCGATCACTAACCCCCCTGACACCCTACACTGAGTTACATAACCCGCCTGTCTGTTTACATTTTTCATCAGGTCAAATACTGCTGCGTAAGAAAATGGTGCAATTACAGCAAAATGCTGCTGCATAACATATGTTGACACAACACTGAGTGAGTTTAACTTCATTGACTTATTTGATAAAGGACAACCTGGATGTAGTTAGACAACCTGGCTAAATGTTAAACGGGGGTCAGATGGGGCATTTATGTATTTTTGTATACATACACAGACAGGCACATAAGGTCAAGTGCTGGCAATCTTTCTCTGCTGCAGAACTGCTGATCTGCTCTCCTTGTGGCAGAGTTACATAAGAATAACAAAGGAAATCAAACGTGGACTGACTGTGCCGATTGATTTTCTAGAATGGAAACACAGACATTTATAGTCTGTAAAACACAAAGCAAACATCACAAGATAATGATTTTACAGCACCCTGGGAGATGTGATATTTTTACCATTCTGTGGGCATTAAGTGTTTTTTGTGACTGCACTAGAAAAGAAGGAGACCATTGAAGTATACATGATATTTTCCTCAATGTGCTGAAAACGGATATTAAAGTCATAACAGCTGCTGACCAAAGCTAACAAGTCCTTTTTTACTTCACATTCAGTTCCTTATTTCTCCATCTGTGGTTTTCTGCTTATCTGATATGACATAGAGATGTGTCATGAAGTGACCAGATGACTGTTCGCTGGTCCTTCATAAACCCCAAAGGGCACACAAACGCGCGCGCACACACACACACACACACACACACACACACACACACACACACACACACACACACACGCACACACACACACGCACACACACACACGCACGCACATACGCACACACGCACACACGCATTTGTATAGCCATCTTAGTGAGAACACACATTGACGCAATACAATCCCTAGTCCCTAACCATTACAACTAAATGTCAACCTTTACCCCAAATCCAGTGCTAACCTTCAACCTAAAACCACATATTAACCTCAAACAGCTTTTTGATGGTGTGTCAGAAAGTGAGGACTAACCAAAATGTCCTCACTTCCCAGGTATAAAACTCATATCGGTTCTCACAATGACAGCCATAAATATATACACAAACACACATATCTAGGCACACACAAACTCCATCAACAAACACAACTGTCACAGACACACAGTGTTTATAATGCTCAATAGTGGTTAACAGCATTCTGAATCACAGCTCCTTGGAGGGAGGTAAGGCCAGACATACTCACAAACTCTCTCTCTCTCTCTCTCTCTCTCTCTCTCTCTCTCTCTCTCTCTCTCTCTCTCTCATATACAGGTAAGAGGTATTCCCTGGGGTGTGAATCCATCATGTCTTGTCACAAAGCACAACCCCTGAGCCATGGAAGTCATGATGACTTCAGCGACGAGATGTTCAACCTGACAACTTGATCAGCTGAACGCTCTCAGCTCTTAACGGCCTTACAGCACAGCTTTGTCTAATATTTCTCCCCCCTCAGATTCAATTAAACATAGCCCTAATACCTCTGTTACATTGCCATTCAGTTGATGTCAATGATAATGAAAAACTCATTAGAGACAACTCAGGAAGGGTTCTGACGGTTCTATGCATCAACAGAGCAGAGCCACGGGGAACCACAACAAAATGGACTGATTGATTGAAGGGCTGCTGGGAATGGAGAGACATATCAAGCTGACTGGAGAATTCAGCTGATGGATGCCTCAGTTGATAACACTCACAAAATTGACTGGAAAAAAAGCTTGATACCTACATGTGTTCACTAAATGATTATCTCTTTTAGAACAGAGTGCTTTCTAAAAATCTCTTTTAAAGTAAATGGACAAATGATGACACGTAAAGTAGAAGCTCTGGGATCTAAAAAAATGTAATTGTACTTTAGTAGATTAACATTTGAAATAATCTAATACAACTGTGTATGGTGGTTATCTATTTTTATATCTAATTTTAGTGTGGTAGATGAAGGGGTCAGTCCACCACTTTAATTCAGACTCAAATATCTCAATAACCATTGGATGGACTCTTACTACATTTTGAAGGTATTCAATAAGAATGAATCACACTCACTTTTTTTCATTGACTTTCATCGTTCCAATTTAAACATCTCCACAACTATGGTTCGGTTTATGACCAAAAACCTATATAAAAAGTTTTGCTAAACTAAAAGGTGAATAAAGTCAACTGTAGAGAGCAGAGGGACCGTTATTTTGTAATCTTTATTAATCATATTTTGGAAATGTGCAATCAAGCAGTTATAAATGTTGATTATTCATTTTATGAGCATTCATAAAGGTCAGGCTGACATAAATCATTCATACAAGTTGTTGGGAAATGCTACAATGTAATAATTACTCATGACAAAGAACACAACTCTGGTCGAACATCAGGCTATAAAAACTAAAGAGCTCAATGAATAACATTTAGTCAATTATGTGGAATTAACTGGTAAAGTGACATTTAAGAGTTTCCCAGACAAACACAGACTGACTGACTGGAGAAGAATCCGCCCATCTGCATTTTTATGAAACAAACCTCCCACTCATGTCTTTACTCAAACTCCTAATTCTGCAGTTTAACTTTAACTTTTCCTCAACATAATGAGAGAAGTTCAAACAAAGAAGTAAAGAAGGAGGAGGATGGATGAGTGATGCATGACTACAACAAGCAGTGGAAGGTGAAAAACATGTTTTGACATATTTTGTCCCCTCACTTGGTTGCAAATTCACTAAAGGCCTGACACCCACTCAGCAATTATCAGCATAGCTCATTGCCAAAGGTAACATTCATGTCGCAATACATGACCTTGTCTGTACAGTACAGTATGTCCCCCAGGAGAGGACAGAGTGGAATACAATACAATTTTGTCTTTTTAATTTAACATCTATATCAACAAGTTATGTCTTACTGATATTATTACATTGTATGAATGACTCAGCAAAAAGACATAACACTAGATAATATTACTATTAATAAATGGTGAAATATACACCAGGTCTTTAATGTCAGTATGTAGTAAGTATTCAGGTCAGTTAAGCTGCACAGGGACACTGATAGGTAGAGTTACATTTCAGCTCTGTTTTAATCAATGTAAATTCTCCAAAAGAGATCGACTAAGTCAATTTGAATTTGAAGTCACTGTTTAATGAATAACACAGTGAAGGGGCAGAGGATTTAAAGGATTTTTAGTCAAATGTGCTGTGGAGCCATCTGTAAAACATCCTGTGAGCTCAGGCTACAAGGAGCACAGCGGCAGGACAGAAATCTGCACAGGTGGAGGAAGGAATACTCCCTTGGGATGGGTTTGTAAATGAAACTGTACCTGTGGACACGCCCCCACAAAGACAAAGAAGGTCACTCAAGTCTGGCGTACAGAGTTACAGCAGTGCACTGGAAATTTACAGCAAGTCATAAAACATAACGCACCATGACAGACTCTGTTTAAATGCACTGGGCAGATGCATTTACATGCATGTTAAAAAAATCACCATAATGAAGCAGTAATGCTGCAGTTATTAGATGGAGATCAGAGGCAGAGTTTTTGTGACTAATTAAACAGAAAAGACAGACTAGAATATGATTCAACAGATTCAGAAAATGATTCATAAGTAACAATAACAGCACCTATCAGGATGCAAAAACATGAGCAAAAATAAATAAAACTGAACAAACAATGCATAAAACATGACAAATCATGATACAAACCACCCTCTGATTCAACTCCTGAGACACAGACTTTAATCTGTAGAGCAGCGGAGCATTAAATGTGTGATCAGTGAAGTGATATTACACTTTGGTGGAACATTTTAACTCCACTGGAGGCGCAGGGATGTGACAAGGGAGGCTCCAAAGCAGCAAGGCAACTGTACCAGAGAGAATATAAAAAAGGCAGTGATGACTGATTCCTCAGCCAGCAGTGACAGGCGACGGCGCGTCTTCACTATACATCAAAGATCTCAGGGGTTGGAGAGATTTCAAGTATTTCTGCTCAAGGACTGCTTGTTTCTGACCATAGTTTCTGTGTTTCTATTCTATTTGGAAACATGTTGGACTCAGTGTTTCTTGCTCATTTCAAACCAAATACAATACAGAACTTAGAGTTTAATACAAAATGTTGGTTATTGCTTATCAGGCTCTACATGGTGAAACTATTGTTGTGAATCAGATGTTCCCAGAGTCGAAACTTTAAAGAATTTTCAATGTCTAGCACAATGTCATTTTTGCTTTGAAAAGTACTACTACTATATACTATTAACATATCTTTACTTACTTAATTACTGATATAATACTCTGCTCAAAAGATCCATATCATCTTTAACATCTACACCGGCTTTAATAAAGTGAAGTCTATGTTAAAGGGAAATTCTGGTATTTGATATTTCTATGAAGGTTTTATTCTTATAGTTTTAGCTGCAACAAAACGTAAAATGGTTCAGCAGTGCCTTATAAAGTTTTAAAACACTGAATTGTTCATAAATTTTAAACAAATCATCATTTTTGTCCCATAAGTATATCCCTATGCAGTTAGGAAAAATAGCTAATCCTTCATTTCTGTTTCAGTCAGAGAAAAGCTTCCTGTGATATATGTTGTTTTGCTAGTTTCCCAAATCTCTATAATGGACCCGGTGAGTACAATGTTACCATAACCCATTACTTAAAATGGATTAGTTTTGAAAAATAGCAGAATTTTCCTTTAAATGTCATCAGCAGCAGTTCTTAGTGGACTTTTTTTTGCCCTGGTTTTATAACCATTACTTATACATTCCTTTCATATGTTTATACTCTGCAGAGCACATTTCTAGTTATTTTATTACATATAGAAGGAACAAGGACCGATGCCATTATTATTTGCTATATGTTAATATAAGGAAATGAATTACATCCATTTATCTTCCGGCTGAATATCTGCTGACTTCATTGTGTCCTCCTCACTACAACCTTGATTTTACATATGTAAAGCAATGAGTATTAAGTGCTCCGTACTTTTCATCATTTTGTTGCTGACTGTAGCCACCGTTGCATTTCATGTATGAATATCTCGCATTTTTTTTGATGTTCTCATAATTCCCACTTTGTCACATCTGACAGCAGAGTTATTCCTCTGTTCCTGTGCTCGAGGCATGTTCCTTCGCAGAGTCATTTGAGACACAGTGACAGCACAAAAAAATTTAATGAACAGTAATACTTCAAGCATCTCTATCACCACAATCATCAAAAATTACACAATGTGCTCACAGAGTGAGACAGAGTGAGAAAGAGGGAGTGGGTGGATGGACGGAGTACACTGTTTTTTTTATTAATCATCAAAACCTCCGCAGGTTGATAGATGATACAAGTGTTAATTAATTTCTCATAATCATACAGAAGGAGATCATCACTGACGAACTGCAAAACATTTCACACCAGAATGTAAGCGTGCTGTGTTTCATATGAGGTCAAACTCGGGGGGATTTAGCATCAGTAATACTGAAATATTTTCATCACTGGTGTTGTTTTCTTGCTTGTTTCCACCCGTTAATGCAACCACAACATAAGATGATATTTTCATACCACTGTGGCTGTGAGTTATTCTGAATTTAACGAGGAATGTATTTGGCTCCTTCTAAAGCATGACAATGGATACTGGTTACCTGTTATTACACAAATGGGTCCAGGTTTTGCCAGGTCTTCGACAACAACATCCCACTCTCCAATATAACAAAGGAAGAGAAAGAAGATGGAAAGAGGAGAGTTAGAAACAGAGAAAGGGAGACAGAGACAGACAGACAGACAGAGAGAAAAAGCAGTAAACAGAATGCCACCGAGCAGCAAGGGCGACAATTTAAATTTTTCACCGGTGCTCAGAGACAGTTGTATTTGTAGAGAGCACCTGTATCAGGAGCTCTGGTCCTGACTACTGACACACCAAAAATCACTGTAGTACAAGGCTATTACAGCCCTGCGCCCAAGTAAAAGGCAGGGATTAGTCCGGCTTGTTACTAAGAGCTCTAACAGTCCCCTGAGGTGCAGCCGACTCATCTACAGGTCCTCAACATCTTCTTGTAAACAGGTCTTACTCTCTAACCACAAAACCTAGATTCATCCTCCTTCAGCCTCTGTTTCAAAGAGTCATTTCTTCCGAATTACAAAAAACCATAGATCAGTTTCACACTTCTCACCCATATTACTATATATTTGAGTGTCATGATCTAATTTAAGTTTTGAGACATCTGTGAGTAATATCTACCTCTACCGTAAAATGGAGGTGAATGTTATTTTGAAACCTGTTCTCCCAAGAAAAACAACACAATAGACCATACATTCTATACCTATTGTATATTTATGCTTGAGTGACAGACACCAGCTAGCAGCCGCAGTAATTATCATCCACAGAAGTGACACAATTTAGATTATGTTTATATAAGATGACAATTTTCTGTATTCACATGTGCAGGGTTAGATATTAACTTGCAAAAAAAGTGGACGTTGTTTCCAACTGTGAGTCATGACAGTCACTTATAAAAAAAAAAGGTAGCCGTCATTGTTGTGGCGTTTGCTGTTGCCATGGCAATGAAAGTGATCATTTTAACCCAAACAATGATCTTTCCTTAATCCTAACAAAGTGGTTTTTGTGTCTAAACCTAACCAGACCTTAACCACAAAGTTGTCACACCACAACACATCACTGGTTTTTAAAAGGGATGTGTAACAGTTTTATAAATACAGACAAATCATGATGCCTTGTTGATTACAGCCATAGAAGTGCCACATTACAAAACGAGCCTGTGGGTCTTTGTGGAGTGTGTGATATAAATGACCAATGCAGCCGTTTAATTTGGAGGACTTGGTGGAATTTTGTGTCATTCACAGGCTGAGTTAATTGATTTTGATCAGCCACATGGGAGAATTGGAACAAGCTGGAAACACAACACTGACATATTATCATCTCATGAAGCTGTTATGATGAGCATGTAAGAAAACAATAAATTCTCTACTTACACATCGAGTAGACAGAGAATAACATTATAAATCATGATTGTTGTTATACAACCACCGTCTTATATTTTATATAACTATGTTTTGGTCTGCATAAACTCTTGCATAAATGCTCCATTATATTTATCAGCTAGTCATTAACTGTTTTTTTCCCCTGAAAGCAACACTGATGATAGCAGTGAGGGTAAACAAAAAGAATAAAACTAAAATAATTAGCTTAAAAGATGTCAAAATGCTGCTATTGTTCATATGAAAATATTTTTTCATTGGATCTACTCTATGAAAACTACAGGTTCTGTGGGTTCAGCGTAATGAGCGATTTTTTATTGATGCGTACACCACAATCTAAACTGACCTCAAATGTATTGGTGTGAAACCACAGAGGAAGTTATTTAAAAACCTAAACAAATTATACTAATATCTGCTTGGCTGTATAAATTGCACTAGGGATAAGTGAGAAAACACATTTTGGTTTAACTTATTTTTTAATCAAACTCACTCTCTTTAATGGACCCCCGTGGATGTGTTTAGTTTGAATGTGTAAGTATACCGACACTGCAAAGACAGGAAGCGGTGTGAGATTTTCTGGTCTAGAGAGATTCTCACCAGATCTCCTCTCTGTGTTGCAACAACACTGACATCCCGTTCCACTCTATTTCCCAAACCCATCATTTCCTATACAAATACTGCATTATATCGGCTACAGTCTGTTTTTATTTTCCTCAAAGACGATTCCCCTTAGCCGGCTGACTGACAGCTGTGTGTGCATGCATCATTATCTCCTTCACAGAGCCTGTCTGTTGCCGTAGCCTGTGGCAGACCTCAATCAAACAGTATTAGAAATGACTTCAGTTTCCACGAAGCGCCACGCTTTTGCCTGCTGCAGGTGCATCACACATTGTATTAACCAGCGGGCTATAGGTGAACTGGTTGGCATGCCCATCTGGAACTACAGACATGTAAAAACAGGTACATAGGGCTAATAGGTTCATTTGATTTGGCTTGCGGAAGTTAAGACATAATGAGTGAGAGAGTGTTGCTGATAATATCCTATTCCTGGAAGCGGAGGTTATTGAGGTCTGTAAACTGCTTTAGAAACAAAAAAATGTAACAAAGTCAATGCAAATATTCTCTAAAGCAACAAGCATATTCTCAGAAGCAGTTTCAATGTGCATGTTTTCATAATTAATAAAAATTACTATTTAAAATGTCCCACTTCTGTTATGTTCGCAGGTGAAAATTTAGTAAAACCTAAAGAGGAATACTAATTAACTTCTTCAATCTTTAATTCGAGTCTGGTTGAGGTTTAAAATGCTGCTCAGGTCTGCAGTTTCAGTATACAGTCAGGTAATAAGATCCACAATAGAAGGCCTATGCAAATGCCTCGGTAGATAGTGTGCAGTAGATAAATCATGTTTATAGATTGATGTCCTCTTCTATGGCCTCTGTGAATATAACAAGATTGCTTCCAATTGCATCTAAATATGAGCTTTATGCAGGCAAACACACTATAATAAAATACTGCGCACAAGGATATGGAATAAAGAGTCTTGCTCACCATTTTAAACTACAGCCCATCACACTGGCTATTATCTGCTGTTTATATTCTAATATGTGACTATACTGTAAAAATGCTGCTTCTTTGTGTTAATCCTGACAATTTGTCAAATTTAAATCCAGCAGCATTGTGAGGAACACATCAATTCAAAGTGAAATCAATTCTATCCCCCCCTCCTTCCTCCGCCTCTTTTTGACTTTCTCTCACTCTCCTGCTTCTCCTATCTATTTCTTTCCTTTCTGTAATAACTATGTGAGCAGCAGCAAATGTAATTATAAAGGGGTGGGGTTGGGGGGGTGCGGTGGGGGGGTAGGGGTGTCTGCGTGCGTGTGTGAGTATGATTGCTATGCATGCACAACAAAACGCAACATTAAAAAGCTATTATCAGAAAAGGGAACATTTTGGCAGATATATGGCGGAGGGCAGCTTCCGCCATATGTTTGTAGAGACGGGGACAACAAGTCAGGTAGTAATTATCAATCATCATCAGGAGAACCTGTCAAAAACGCTAGGCCAGGCACGTTCTGACTGGCGTTGCCATGGAGACAAGCCCACATCCCAGCAAGTGTGTGTTTACCAGAACATTAAAAATACTCGCCCGTATTTTTATCTCGTACTTATGAAATCGTGTAAATCGCTCTTTTAACATCTTCGAGCCATGAGTTCTGTTATAATATATCTGTGTGTGTGAGTGTGTGTGTGTGCATGTGTATGGGTGTGTGAGTGTGTTTAAGGGATTTTCTGCCAAGCCATACTACGGAAAGAGATTTTTTAGGGATTGAACTGAGGATAATTTCGGTTGAGGTTATGGTTTTGGTTTTACACTGATTTCCTTGCCTTCAGGATCAGGCATGTTACGGGTTACAATTAGCAGATGGATATATACGTGGAACAGTCTCACCATAGCAATATTAAGACAAATGTGTGTATGTGTGTGCACATACATAATGCATTTGCCAGTAATGAGCTCATTTCTGTGACCATACTGTTGCTGTATACAGACTCTCTATTCAGACTGTCATTGTTAATATTCCTCAGCTGGAGAAAGAGGACATTCTCCAAAACCATCATGACTTTGTCAGTTTCAATTTTACATATTCCTTTTCTTTTTTGCATAGCCTACCTCGCTTTCTTTTTTACATACACCAGATGCCTTCATATCAAATTTCACTCTTTGCCATACTGGCTATTCAAAGTAGCAGCATTTCCTGAACACTGTACAATAAGTGTGACTTTTCACAGAATCATACGAGGAATGTTTCTGGAGCCTTTCCAACGGTTTGTAACAACAATGGTGCTTTCAGATGACAATCAATTTCCATGTGACCTCAATCCATTACCCTTCCAGGAATCAGGATTATTTTCACTTAAAAAACAAGCTCTGAAAATTAAATACGTAAGCAAGTAAACATGAAAGCAATTTAGGGGGAACTGGTGTTAAGATCAGTATGAATTTTTTCCTGCTTTATTATGGCAGTCATTTGGAGAAAAAAAGGGGTAGTGTTCTTAATTCATTATTTGTGTGCCGTTGTGCATGCTCCCCCTGGGGAGAGGCAACATTACTCTTTCATCAGATCAAATGAAGCGAAGCCGTGCCGTTCCAGGAAGAGCCAATTAAACTGTTCAAAGAAGTTTATTATTGCGACGGATTATGAAATCATTCTCATCGGATTCATTGGGGTGTGTGTGTGTGTTTCAACAGGGGTGTGAATGTGTGTACTTTACCACTGCGCAAACTCATAAAGGCTGTCGACTCAAGCTTTCCATTTGCAAAGTAAGTAGGAAATTATGGTACGTGCTCACAGTGTTACATGTTTTACAAGAGAACTTTTACTAATTTAATTTATTGTCAAAATAAGCTATAATTATGTTGAGAAAATATTTGCTTCAAATATTTTTTTTTTCTTTCATTCCTCCCTCCTCTCTCTTTCTTTCATTCTGTCCATGTCTTGTGATCGCCTCATGATGGTAGCGTCGCCTGTTAAGTACTTATTAACACACATCACATTTGAGACATGGCTGGGTTTAATCTTAACCCAGATCCACTGACTGACACACACACTAAGGAATGCAGTGACCTCTGATCCAGGAGAACTTAATAATATCACCCAGTATTTCAGTATGTAGCTCCAGACACACTCACACAAAACCACAAGCACAGTGTAATTATACAAGGAAAAAAACACTCTTCGATGTTGGCTTAAGTCCAACAAAGCACAATATCTCTCTGTGTGCATTTCATCTGCAATAACTCGCAGTGCTGCTTTGCTGTCAAGACAAAAATAAAACAAATACACGACAACACAATACAGGCTCTAAATATCTGACAAGTGAACATGTCACATAAGCTTTCGCCTGTGCCCAAGTGTTGGCAAGTAGCTCTTAATGGTTATTGTTCCAAGAAAGGAAATAAAAAAATAAATCTCATTTCACAAAGACACGTTGAGAGCACGCGGAGGGACTGTCCCAAATACACACCCTGTTGTTCTGAGAGTGCCAAATGTAAAACAGTCAAAGTTACATAATGTGGAGGATTTGCTAAAACGGGATAACCTTCAAACGCTTCCACATCATTGATACTGACAGACTGCAGCAACAACTCAGTAGGACTGGGGCTTTAAAAAAATACAGTATTTCAATTTGGCTTTTTGAGAGAGAGAGAGCGAGAGAGAGAGAGAGAGAGAGGGAGAGATGAAAGGGAGCAGTGGATAAGCTTCAAGGCTTATCCTATTCATTACTGGAGGGAAAAAAAAATCTCAGCATCGACCTATAAATAAATGAATGCCAGGATAAACACGAA
>JANJYP010045525.1:0-11734 GCA_024605115.1 Rastrelliger brachysoma | reverse complement strand
CAAGAATCATTTATTTGTATCCATACTGCCTTAACTTTTAAATAATATAGGGATGCAAAATGGCATAAACAGTCAAGCCTGGTGACTGAGCATCATGTGGTCTGCCAGTGGTTTTACATCTCTATGTCCTCTCTCTGTCCCCCTCTCTCTTCCTGACCTGGCCTGACTGGATCCAACAGACGTACTGTTGTGCTGCAGCTGGACACAGTACCACTCCAAACGCACGCACACGTGCTATCACTCCAAACCTCTGTCACATTCTCCAAACAGTCTGGGGTCCCTTGTGTCGTAAGGAAGCCACGTGGGGGCCAAAATCCCGCATGGTGGTAGATTGATTATATAACTTAATTGCTTGGATTGTTTCTTTGTAGTGAAGTTTTTGTTCTTTTGTTCTTTCTTGGCCTCATCCTGCACCACCTACGCCTGCCAAACATCCACCACCTCCCACATAACAGCACGGGCTCCAAGACGACAGAGCTGATTGGCTGACGGACAACTTGCGAGCACATAACAGTTTCTTTGAATATCAATGATGCTTTAAGAAACACAAACAACTGTGTGACAGAAGCTCATTTATAAAACATCACCATGCACCTATCTGTCTGTCAGACCATCATCACATGTTACTTAGCAACAACTTTGTTGAGCAATATTGAAAAACTACAACACATGTATGTGAATGTAATATTAGTGAACATGTGACAGCAAAATGACTTATCATGGCAAACAGACAGTTAGTTACTGTAATTTAACTGTTGATCAAACACTGGTTTCACAGTTAATTCATAATGGCATGATGTCTTTAATTAAAGTGTTTCAGTTGTTTTTAGGAGGTAAGGACAACAGAACATTCACTGGAGCCAGAAGATCTAGACCTTGCCAGACATTTCTAAGGATATGATATGGAAATTAAGTGCTTTTCACAGGAACTCATGCCGTCTGGCATTAGAACGTGTTAACAAGAGAGAGGGGTTTTAGCTGCTCCACTTACCAGACTGCTGACAAATCACACAGGTCTGAGCCTCACTGAACATGATCCTATACTAATACCAATTCCTCACTAAACATGATCCTATACTAATAAACAGGAACTCTTCAAACTCACCAAACTGTAACAAATCAGCCTGGAGTGTGTGTTAGCCTCACTGTAAAAACCAGACTGCAGCAAATCACTGCAACCAGCTGAAAAAATGCTGGTAGGAATATTTTTACACTAAGGATAAATATGAGAGTANACCAGACTGCAGCAAATCACTGCAACCAGCTGAAAAAATGCTGGTAGGAATATTTTTTACACTAAAGATAAATATGAGAGTAGATGATATGACATGGCTTTGCACGTTTCTTATTTCATTGGGCATTTCCACTCACACAGCAGAGTGCTGCTGCAACAAAGCTTAATCCCAATGTGTCATTTAGCCTCACACACAGGCAGCTACTCTGTGTCTTGGCAACACACAGAAACACATTTTATTCCAAAAGACTGGATTTGCGCTGATTGAGATAATCCTGTTGTTTCCACATCCAATTTCACTTCTCTGGAAAATCTTTCTAAAAACAAGCATGAGCTCTCAAACAGACCAAGACAGATCTTCTCTTTTTTTTCACTTAAGAAAAAAGAGCGATGAGTGTCAGATTGTTCACAGTTTCCCCCTAAAACCCCCCTCTCTTTTCCACTGATCTCCATCTCATCAACATGTCGCGACATCTCCTCTCCACACACTGCTCAGCTGATGATCAGGACGACTCAGGACAAGCATTCATCAAAACAGAAGACAGTGTTCCTTTTGATTGATTCTCTAAGTCTTGCCTTCCCTCACTCACACACACACACACACACACACACACACACACACACACACACGCACACACAACCAAAATCCCATCAGCACACTGCAGACATCAGTAGCAACTGGGAGCCTCAACAACATCAACACATCAACTGGATGTTTACTAGGTATTTATTCAAATTACATAAGCTGGTTTATTTGGTATATAACAAAGTATTTCCTGCTTTTTAAGAATATAATAACACTCATAATTCTAATAATAATTGAAGAGAGTAGTATAAAAACCCAACATTGTTAAAAACAGCATTTAGCAGTTTAATTCGACTATTTTCAAGAAGAGTTTTTTTCTTTGTTTCAATGACTGTAACATGAATCACTGTTATATTAATCACATGTAAGACACATGTTGCACCCAGGAAGTAATTTCAAGTGATTATGTCTTACAGAATGGTACCTATATCTCCACCTGGTGTAGGTGGTCTTAAGTGGAATACCCTTAGTATAACATTGTACGTAGTTAAAAAATAGTTAAGTAACTTAATTAGTAATTAATAATGGTAATTAGTTAAATACTTTGATGCCTTTCTGTGCTGACGCAAGTGTCCTCTCTGCTCTGTTTTTCAGTTAATGGTAAGAAAATAATCGTGTCTTTTTATTTACTCACGCTGGTGGGGTGGATGAGCGGCAGAGGAAGCAGGGACAGTGGGATGAACACCACGACGATCAGCTTCCTCGCCGTCCACAGCTTCCTGAACAGATCCATCCTGGCTGCGGCCTCTAGCCTCATGGGTGACCCGGGGCTCTGAGTCGGACCGGTTACAACTCAGTAGAACCTCGTGCGAAAATCACCAACCAGCCGTCGGGGGGGAGGGAGGTGGTTGAAAGTCTTGAACCACCTCAGACCGTTGAGAGCTGGGGCCGGAGGAGGGAGGGATCCCCTGGGAGTGCGTAAAGTTCTGGTTTTGGCTGTGCGTTATTACGCACAGACCGTGGACGGTAGCCGGACCTGTCTATGTCTCTGTGAGGTGAGTGGACTTGCCTGAACTTCCTTTGTCAAAAACTGAGTTTTACTTTAACCGTGTCTGACTCTAATGCCACGCACTACACCAGCTCCCCTCTCTCCTCCTCAGTGTGTTTGATGCTGTGAGACATCAGGTGAGGTTGCAGCCACATTTATGAGACTGGATAGGTATGCTAATTAATCACAGCATTGCCCCACCCTCTAGTTGTGTCCCATCCAATCAAGGTTGAATGAAGTTTTGCATAAGGACGTAAATGTGTGCTTGTGCATGGGTCTAGTGAGCTTTGCAGCAGAACTTTTTGTCAACTTTTTGCCAACTTTTCAACAATAATATTAGGAGCTTTATAAGAAGGAATTACTGCGGACATACCGTAATAAATAATATAATAACAAAATATTAGAGATGCTGGATGAATCAGACACACTGAATACAGAATACTAAAAAAACAAGCATCACAGGATACAACGAAACAAATGACCACATAGATTAAACAGCATGCTTTGTTGTGCATGTTGTACTCTAACATAATTTAAAGTGCATTTAAAAAGCATAAAAACATTAAAGTGATCACCAGACTTATAGAGTAAAGCACAATGATCCCAGGAGTCCACAATGTCAGGCTGCAGTCATAAGCTGCCCCCTAGAGGATCCAGTGTGTCTATGCCAGCAAACAGAAGCTGGTGAACATCTCCTCCAAACAGGATTCTATAAACATGGCAAAGTCATAATCTGAGAGATATTAATTACTATATATAGCCACATTAGTACAATAGATGCTAAAATTATGAAGCTAGGTTTTGATTCGGGGCCTCAAGATAAGTTAATAATGTAGGTGTTCCCTTAAGACTCCTATAATTGCAGTTCATCGTGTGCATTAGTGGCACATAAAGTATTAACAAGCGCATTTACAGTTGATTGACCATTAAATAATAATAAGACATTATTTGCGGCACTGTTTGAGCCTTTGGGATTCTTGAGGGAGCGGTTGCCTGCTTTGCGCGCTCAGTATTCAGGCTCTGTCTTCATTACTTTCCCATTTCTTGTAGCAGTGCTAACGGCATAGCTCTTGGCTTGACAATGACATTCTGTTAGTCCAGTATTTTGAATGCAATTTGCTTCACTTTCCACCTAGCCCCATTATAAGGTTTTAATTGGTCTATGTTCAAGTGCCTGCAATCAAAGTACATTTTCTTTTAGTCTCCACAGCGCTTGCTAAGTGTTAAATTATTAATGCTAACATGCTAACACATTAAACTAACTGGGGAATATGGTAAACACTTTTTGTCCCTGTGTTCATTTTAGCATTTAGAGTAACCCCATTACAGCTAGGCATTTCTACGTAGTACAGTGACAGTACATTGAGTACATGGTTTGTAAAGGAGTATAATGTAGTTAACTTAAAGGTAGATATAGCTAAAGATATTCTAAGTGTCACATTTTTACAACTTTGTTATACTACTTTGTCATTCATTATACACCAGCCTCTACTTAGTAGCAGCTCATTGCTTTCAGGAGTGTGTGAATCTTCATGTCACTTCATTTTCAATTATATACACTTAAAGTTGGCTACATGTCAATAAAACACCATTTTCCTGCCAGGAACCTAACCTCAGTCAGAAGTTACAAAACATCTTCAACACATCAGGCTGATTTATAAGGGGTGCAGGCCATGAATTATGTAGCATTTAAACTCACCAATTAACCAAATAGCTTTTCTCCTGCATTGTGTAATGAGGATTAATTCTTAGCTTCTCGTCCAGTAAACAAAACCCTGGCTGACTGGTGAGAGCAAGGAGACATTTAAGGGGATTATTCACTCAATCTGTTGACATGTGTGAAAATGGAAAAGTGAGATTTACTAAAATAATGACATGTGAATGATAGAAATGTAATATTGTATTGTCACTGAGTTTTAAAAGGTTGTTTTTGAACCTGAAAAATAGTGAATAGGTGAAACTGCTCTTTTTAAAACATTTTTAGTAATCATTAGACACGAAATGATTGAAAACAATTTAAAAACACCAATGATGACACACACATATACACACATATACAATACACAAAATGTACCCCTAAAGACTTCCAGTGGATTTTGGTATAACTTAAAGAGATGTATCTACAAGTGAAACCAACTTGCATGAGTTTTTCCCTTCCGTGAGATGAGGTTACATAACCCAATCAGTGTTTGCTAATTCTCACTAAACCTCTTTCAGTCTTAAACTGTTGTAAACTTTGTCAATGGTTTCACACTTGACACAGCACTCAGTGTTTGTGATCATGGCCAGCGCTAAAGCATTCTCACATGTGATTGTGTCATTAGTCAGGCTCTCGTCACACAAAGTCTTTACGTGAACGTTCTGTTATAATATAGACAATACATCAGCAGGATTGGAAAAAAAAACAGTGATTTATCAGCGAGAATAGACTACCTCCTTCGTCTCCTCTTACACCACTGTCCAATTGTGTTTGTTTTAATTTGCCTTGTCAATAAGTGGAAATCACGCCAGGCCTTAGTTTGTAGACTGGCACGTGCCTGCAGAACATGTCAGCAGATGAAGTAGGTACTTCTTTAAATCATTTGGCAGTTTGTTTAGTTCCTCATTCTGGTTTTGTATTGGTATAGTCCAACCCTTTATAGTTCAAATGTCCTAAATGTCATGCATACACTATGTATCTTTTCTTGTAAACCTGTTGTAAACCCTAGTTTTCCTGATGAGGAGCTGTCCAGCCAGTTGTGGTGCTGAATATTGTAACTGCAGCCTGTTTTTGCTTCACCCATGTATTAAAGTCAAATGTATTTTGGCCTGAAGTACCAGTGTGAGACACAGTTGACAATGACAATGACAATGGCTCCATGAGACAGTGGCATAAATGTGTACAGATAGACATTGTTCCACTTCAAATCCCAAACTAGATTCCAGAAAATATTTTAGTTGTGCTTCACTTTACATATTTCCCTAAAATTCAGTCTGACATATCTGGTATATTGTGGAGCATCAGACTGGGGTGGCTAATACTGCACAGATTAAAGTGGTTCTCCAACAAATTAATAGTGCATTTCTATAAAACTGGTGGACTTCAATTTTTTAAAAAAAATAGATTTTAAAGAAAAGAATGGTCAAAATTGAAACAGCAGATGACAGATGTTTCCAAAAATACAGAATCCTACATTACCCATGATGCATTTTTCCCTCAGTTTGTAACAAAGGTTTTTAAGTGTCCAGCCCAAGCATCAACTTTAGAAAGTTAGAAAGAGTCAGAGAACAATGGCACAGGATAAATAAAGCATAATTAATGTGTCAAATCAGCAGATTACCTTTTTTTAATCTGGGTAAACATCATCTTTATTGTATTTTTTTTTATCATATAAATTGAAAATTTGCAGCATGGTATTTTTTTCAGGGTGCACAAAGGTATATCTTAAATAGAACACGTACTGTACAGAACACGTGGAGATACATGGGAGTATGGGGTTGAAGTGGAGATCAAGCTGCAATACCTTTAATAGCCACAAGATGGTAGTGTTTCACTTCCCTGCATACAAATTAAAAGGTGAAATGTACTGCTGAGCAAGCTGTTAATGAAAGCAACCAGACTCCCTCCTGTCAGAGCTAAAAGAGGATGTATTTTATTTCAATTTATTCATGTTAGGCTGCAGCTACACAAATATACACTGTTGAGATAGACATTCCACTGGAGACCTTGGAAAAACTGTATGTTGCAACCATTTAATTAAGATGACAGGATATTTTTTTTTTTTTAAAGTTTTTAATATTTCTTCAGACATTTATTTAATTTGATGTGTTTTTCCTTGTCACGGTCACAGATTTTTCCTGAAGCTCTTTAATTGAGGTTTTTTTTTTTTTCGCACTCTGTTGGTGAGCTTTTGCCGTTACTAATGGAAGAGGGATGGAGGCATTTTCCCCTGGATTACAGATTAGTGAAAGACCTGAAATGTAAATAGAAATGTTGTGCCAGATTGCAGCAATCTCTGACCTCAGATTAGGAGCCACATCCAAAACCCATAAGACACACATACACAATCATGAACAGAGACGCAAAGGACACAAACGCACACATTTCTGATTAGGAACCAAAATGTAAATCTGTCTGCCAGCTCCCAAAAAACGTACACAGGCATCTTTCATTCTGACAGATAAATAGATTAAATTCAAGCTTTATACTTTCAGACGCCACCCTGCTGCTGCTGTAGTCTCATTGACCTTTCTTGGAACAATATCTACTAATCACTCTGTTACTGGTTGCAGCCAGGTCCTGCGGCGCAGATCAAATGGGAAATCTGTTGAACTACAGGGGTCCCAAAGTCTCTCAGACTCTCAAAGTGTCACAGTGCATTTCCATGTTTATCTGTCTGACTTCTGATTACTAATCTGTTATCACTGCTCGCCTCCAAAATTAACGTCGGAGCTGCAGGGAGTCAAACAAATCTCAGATCTTTGTATAAATCACAGATTAAGCGCAGATTTAGAACCAGTTCAGTGTTTCTGTCTGGAGAGTTGAGTCGAGATCTTCATTCTGTGTTTTCTTTGTGTTTCGTTCTTCTTATATGTCTCTCTTCAACTGCTGTGCTTGCCAAGTGTCCTCACTGAAATCGATAAATTGATCTTATCTCATATTCATCTCATTCATGGAAAAGTGGTGTCTTAAGGCGACACTCCAGTTCTTAACGTCTCTTCACATTGTTAACATCTCCAAGTCAATCAATCAGTTTGTGCAGTACATTCCACATTCCGTCCACTAGTGTTCAAGGACATAGCAGTGGTTTCTTGTGGAGGATTATTTCCCAACTGGTCCGAGGATTTGAACCAGCTGCTTTACAGTTCTGATCCGACCTCTTCGCCCTTCAATTCCCCTTCCATCTTGTTTGACCCTTGCTTCCTTTCTCTGGGGTCAGATACTGTATCGTTTCTCACAGCAGGAATCACTCAAAAGCTCTAAAGAAGTTGAAATAATCACCGTTCCTCACAAATAAACAAAACCCTTGAGTAAATGAGGAGTACTTTAACTAACATCACTCCAATCAGTGAAGATTTTTCAATTTGAAGAACTCACACTCTGCTGAGAGTTTACCGATGGTGATGTGGCTGTGGGTTGTTTGCATGGCGTATGGACTGAAAATTGAGAACCGACTTAGTCTGGGAACAGATGTGTCCAAAGAAGAAAGAGACACGAAGCCAGCAGAGAGAGATTGAGCATCAAATTGTAATAATAAGTATGAAAGATGACTTATAAGTTTCTAAAGAGGAGCTGCAAGATGCTAAAACCCCTGCTGAGCTGAGGAGAAATGCACGATTGTGATAATTCCCTGTGGGTTCATCACTATGAGACATGGTTATTTGATCCATTATGAATATACTAAACATTGATTTATGTTGCTTTATACTTAAATTGCTTAAATTAACCAGCAGCCATATACAAAACTGAGACAGAAGCCCTATAACTGGTTACATCCACTAGTAAGAAAGATTTTATACTCTCTCTCTTTTTAATGATACAATAACAATAAATGCATTCTGATGCTGATTTGGTAGTAAGACTGTTAGTGGATACCAGTTCTTAAATACCACAAATACTTTGATCACCATGTTTCAAGTTTATCGGTTATTTATTGATTATGTCATGTTAGCACAGCACATACTGGCTGACCTGGAGCAACAACACTATTGATATCATTAGGAAAGTACAGCAGAGACTGCACTTCCCGAGAGCACTCAGGAATAATCAACTCATACAACAACTGCTTGTGTCCTTTCATTGGTGCTCCATAGAGAGCTTATTGACGTAATACATCTGTGTGTGGTTCTCCAGCTGCACAGCTGCAGACAGGATAGCGCTCCAGAAGGTCATCACCACAGCCCAAAAGATTATCAGCTGCTCCCTCTTCCCTCCCTTAAAGATCTGTACTGTTCCCAGTGTTTCAGGAAAGCTCTCCATATTCTTAGGGACTCATCTCAACCAGGACATTCATTGTTTTAGAGACGCCTTCACAGAAACGCTTCAGATCACTGAGAATATGCACTAATAGATTTTTATGCTAAAGCCATAACTGTAATAAACTGCACTAAATAATAACTTTTTTAAATAGAAGCAATGATTTATTTATCACTGTTTTCTGCACTTTTAAGGATTGCATCTCAATTTAGTTGTGCTTTGTACAATGGCAATAAAGATGTACCATCTATCATACACCTTTTCCTACAAAGAGAAAGCAAGTTTGAGATCATACACAAGTATTTTAGTGAAATAGTGTAGGTGGAATAAACAGAATTAAAGTGTTCCAGGTGATGAAAAGAGTCCTGTTTCAGATGATAGCCAATCAGTTACCTTTGGCTCAGCGCTACCTCATTAAGGATTTTTCCTTTTTTTCCAGATCTCAATCATTTGAGCCATTGCCACAGCTAATTTGAAAAAAAGTTGGAGGGAGAGAGAAAACTGCAAACACACACGGATACACACATACATACAGAGGTCTGTGGGAAATTCTGAGTGTGTGTGTGAGTATGTTGTGTGCTGTTCTATTATATAACAGTATTTAATGTGCTCTAAGATGTCACATTAGGGATTAGGTTGATAGTGACAGAGCTGCAGATTGCCACTGGCTCTGTTTGAGTGTTTGTGTGAATGCACACACAAACATCTAAAGTTCAATACTGCTTATGCTAACTAAACACTACATGCATGTAAAGTTATAATTCATCAAAACAGCCTGAGTCTGTGTTTCCTCTATGTGGCTGATAAGTAGAGAAGCTCTCTGTGTCTTCTTTATGCCGTGATGATTTTCAAAATTCAATCAAAATTTTATATCATTTGAACTTTTTCCAGACAGCCGCATACAATATAAGTCATTAATTGTTCCCCAGGCTCTCCTTTTCTCTTTCAATTTAAAAAATAAAAAAGGAAAAAGGAAGAAGCAATTAAATTTCCTTTTACACCATCTACAAACTGTGAAAGCTGGTTTTGACATTCTAGTGAGCTAGCAACAGTAGCTGTGCAAGTATAAGAGTTTGGCTGCATAAGTTAAAGCTGCTCTAGTCAGTATTTTCCCTTTAACAAGTTCAAACAAACCATTACCTGTAAAGCAAACTCTGTCACAAAGTCAGGTAAGCTGTACAGAACCTTTTTATTCTTTCAGCTCATTGTTTTGGCTTCATGGCTCATAGCATCAGCGTTTTGGTCCGACAAAGTTAGCAACTAGCTGGTGAACAAGATTTAGCATTTAGCAGCTAAGGAGTTACTAATTTCCATCAGAGGATGGTGGAGGGCAAAACGGAGCTAAAAGGAGAATGAAAGTTCAACATACATTTATCACTGTAAATGCTGTTAAATCGAATGCTAATGTTGCTTTTCTGTCTGCTGGATTTGTAATGAGATGTTTGCACCACAAGAGACTAAGCTATAACATGGCTAGCGAGGCCAGCCACATTGCCAGGAGTCACTGTTGAAGTGTTGCTCAAACAAGCTCATTAGGAGCTTACAGTATGTGTGTCTGTGAAGCTAAGGTTAGCTAGTATAACATTAGACAGTGAAATAACACATGAAAGTTAGCCAAAAATGTTTCATGGTTAAAAAAAAGAGAAAAAAAAGGGGGGTACAGTTAAATAACACAAGGAAATAGTTAACAAAAAATTATTCCATTTATTAGACAGAACAGAACAGGAAGTGGAAATAGCGAAGAAAAAAAAGCATACGATTACTTGACACTGACATCGAAGTACAAAAGAAAGTTGAAGCTAGCTAGCTCAATTTTGATTTGTAGTGTATCACGTTTATCATGCAGTGGCAAGTGTCAGGTATCAGTTTATAGCTTCATGTTAGCAGTTTCCACAAAAAATGACTTGTAGTCTGTTGGTATTCTGAACACAGGAAGAATTCAACAGTTATTATTTTGTTATTATAGCTTGTTCTGCTGCCCCCAGGTGGTCGCAAATTGTGCTGTGAAGAATGTTATGCATTTTGTAAAACCTTTATTTATTATGTCTTGTTGCTATTTTACTAAGTTCCACCAGGTCAGATCACTCATGTAGGACTATTTTATTGCAGAGACTCATGTTACAGTAAATACAGTACACAATAGATAAAAGCCTTTCTTTCACATTCCAGCTGGACAAAGAAAGGGGAGTGACGAGTACAAAATGTGAATTTCACCCGTCTCATCCTTTTCTGCTTGGCTGCCTCCTTAATCCTCATAATCCTTCTCACAAGTGCTATCCACTCCAGCTATTGGTAGTACACATTAACACAGAGAGACCTTCTAGCAGACACTGTTGTCTCAAAAGTGTGAATATGATCACGAACATCTGTCAGCACCAGTTGCTTTCTGTCTCTCCTTCTCATGTCCGACATTCACTCTGTGCCCTCTTCATGTTTCGTGCCATAAAGCAGTCCGGCTTATTTTACTTGATGGTCTCGTTTGTTTGCACTGGTTACGCATATAATGTGTTTTATAATTAATGTGGTTATGATTTATTGATATTAAATGCTGCAAGTAGTGTATTAAGGGCACTATATTTTATTGATTCTTGATGCTTACTCTGCATGCAGGCCTTACAGTAAATGCTTCTAATTGCTATCTGATCGAAATGTGAAAGATGTGAAAGGGGAAATAAAACCAAGAAGTTGACATAATAAAATACTGAAGACACGTATACTGTATAATTAGACAGTTATACAAATACTGAATGAGTGATAATTCATCATTTCCCCAAATCATATGGAATTTCCTTGTATTCTGCCATTAATTCTAATAAATTACTTTACTGTTGATGTGGTGAAAAATTTTTGAGTATAGCATATTAAAGGCTTTGTTCATATGTGTGTGACTCAACGCATATTATATGTCATGAAGTGAGCTTGTTGCTATATATGAGGGGCCGTATAGGCCATAATTCATTCTGGTACTCT
>JANJYP010045502.1:0-18850 GCA_024605115.1 Rastrelliger brachysoma | reverse complement strand
AATGGTAAAATGTAGTGTAACAGCAGTACAAGTTGAGAAGAGTCGTAAGTGATGCTA
Source organism: Rastrelliger brachysoma (assembly GCA_024605115.1). NCBI lineage: Eukaryota > Metazoa > Chordata > Actinopteri > Scombriformes > Scombridae > Rastrelliger > Rastrelliger brachysoma. Next base: position 18,793 of record JANJYP010045502.1, on the reverse strand, counting down.
GTTACAAAGCTAACTCTAGGTTGACCAAACTCTGAAACCAGCACCCTTAAGTGTCCCAAACGTTCATGCTGGCACACATACAGTATGGGCTGTTTTGCATGCACCATAGGCAAAATCTATTCAAACTTTGCTAACGTTAGCTTACACTAAACACCATGAGCTACTGGTCATACTAGGTCAAATAAGTTTGTAACAGCAGGATCACCCTGATAGCCCAATGGCTACTACTCATGCCACATACAGTAACTACAATGTCCTAGGTTTGATCCCAGCAAGGAAGCATTTTTCTCTTTGTCATTGTGTTTCCTGTCTGCCTTTCCAGTATCCATCATCTAATAAAGATATGAGTGCCAAAATAAATCGTTAAAAAAAAAGACTAGCAGAAAATTGTATTAGACTGAGAAAGATGAGTTTTATTGCTTGTGAGTTTCAACTATTAATTTGTAAGAAGAACAATGTGCTATTTCATCTTTCAAATTTTGCAAACTGCAGTTTTCCTTTACATTTTGGCATTTTCACGATCATTAAAAGGGATACTGACCTAGCATGAGGTTGGAAAATTGCATAATCAGCGTAACATGGTCGGAAAACATTACCACAGCTGTTTTTATTTCATTATCATGTCAAAAGTTGTTTATCAGCTGAATCTCTGTGAACAAAGGACAAAACATTGGTGTCTGTGCTGTACTAACACATTCTCACTCGCAACTTGTCACGTACCTAAGTTTTTTACCCGCTGGTTACCTCTATAACATAATTTTTCAATGTGCTGTATCACGACAGGCACTGTTAAAAAATGATTATGTTTTATGGTGTGACAACACTGTGNGTTTTTTACCCGCTGGTTACCTCTATAACATAATTTTTCAATGTGCTGTATCACGACAGGCACTGTTAAAAATGATTATGTTTTATGGTGTGACAACACTGCAGTTAAGGGTGTGGTTAGGTTTAGACAGAAAAAACCACTTGATTAGGGTTAGTGTCCCAAATTGCAGTTAGAAACTGTTGTGACTAATGGTTAAACAATGCTATTGGAAACAGGAAGTGAGCTGTTATCTCTTCTTGTTTCTGCCATCTATTTATCTAGCCACTAACCATCCATTGAATTTACAGTTTTTGCCATCTATTTGTCTAGTCATCCACCCAACCACCACCTCTGAATTGAGAAATATGTCACCTTAAACATCATTAGTCTCACAGCATCTATTTCAGACATTGTGGAAATTCCGTACAAGTCTATCTTTAACCCTGTATGTTTCAAAATGATGTTAAAGATGTAAGCAGTGTGTAAAAAAAATGATGCCAAAGGGTCCTGACCACATTTTGGCAAGTTTGAACAAGCTGGCTATGCATACTGACCAAGAGGATAATGGGATTTGTAACATTCTGTCCTAACATCTTTCCACGTGTCATCACTCAGTCTGAGTTTTTGAAAAGGGTGCTTTTATGCAAACGTAACACAGGTAAAATTTAATACTTTTGGAGATCTACTTATGCTGTGCTGGTCATGGCTTGTTAGTCATGTGTAATTTTTCTATTAGTTGTTTGCACATTTGACTGCACAGCACAGCCATGTACTGAACAAATCCATCAGCATTTTATAGTAGGTTGAAAGAAAGAAAGAAGAGCTAAATTCATGCCTGACCATCATAGAAACCATGATTTTCATTTACAAATCTAATCATGTTTTTTTCCCCTAGCTTTTTCATCTCGTAGCACAACTATAACAATGAATGTGTTGGTCAGTTGATGGCCTCCTACTCTGTTTTCTATTAGAAATTGCACACTTAAATATCTGCGCCTGCTTGATAAACCAACTATGTCTTCATAAAGTAAATCGCATTGGGCTTAGCGAATAAGAGGGGGAGAGTGTTAGTATAAGAAGATGGAGGAAAATGGGGGAAAAGAAACAAAAGGCAAAAGAAAACATTTTTTTACAAAGAGTGGTAGCCATGGAAAGGGAAGTGTAAAATAGGAAACGAGAGGGGAACAAAACAGAGAGGACAAACAGAGAGTGAAGGATGAATTCCCAGGAGGCAGTGTTAAGTTGTATTGGTGTGTGAGCTTGTCACTAATAGTGTCCCTGCCATGGTTATGAGAGCTGGAAATACTTTGGTGCTAATAGACAGATTATGGAAAGAAACGAAGCATGTCCTGAAATCCTCTTAGCAAGACTTCACCTTTTTATTTATTTATTTCCTGCCATATTCCTCTCTTTCTTTCTCTCTTCCCCTCTCTACCTCGGTGGCCTTGGCATTGTCTCGTTGAGCGTTTCATGTTTTGTCTGACGCTTGGCGGTTAGTGTTGTCTCTCTCTCTCTCACTATCTTTTTCTGTCTCACACGTTTTCAAAAGGCACTTTATTTATTGTCCCGGGGGAGCACTACATTATGCATTAACCTGTTCAATTATGCATTCATTTATGCAGCCGTTGCCTTATGTAAATGCACTTTATGATTAAACAAATTGTTTCGCTGTTTGGCCGTGTGTTCCCCACATTGAGTGTTTGCCAGTGACATCATGCAGTAGCAAGAGACTCCATGCCTCTAGTGTGTATGTGTGTGAGTCCTATTTGTGCCCTACTAAACTGGTGAAGGGACCCTAGAGAGTGGAAGAACACACTGTGGGCTTTACAAACTGATACTAAACAGAACAGGGTAAAGGAAAGGTTTTCTCATCTGCTGTCTTTGGTGGTCTCTGATCTAAAAGGCCATTAAAGAGGCCAGCTATTGAAAATGGTATACATTTGACCTTTAAACTATATTAAAGCAAAGACATGAAGCATTTTAACACATGGGAAAACTATATGCACTGAGAAAGTTTTAAGAATATAAAGAAAGGTGCATTTCAATTACAGTATTTGCTATTTTTTTCCATCAGTTAAAACTCAGGAAAAACCTCATTAGATGAAGAGGGCAAGAGTCAAACAAAAACATAAAAGCTACCTCTTTAGCTATTAACTCATGTCACCAGTTTCACCTTTAACTTTTTTTTTCATTTTTTTTTTCTTTTTTCCCCTCGTCTTTTGATTGCACGTTATGTCCCTTCACTGCAATGGCTCTCTGATTAAATTCTACCTCATTTTATCACCATATCACCATATCTGCCTGAAAGTGCTTCATAAGAATCATGTATAACAATAACACCAATGAATTAGGGTTTAATATATAGTATAGAGAATAGATTGATAGGTTAACAAATTGTGCGGTTAAACGGAAAATTGTGTGCCTATACCAATATTTGTAACAAAATGAACAGAATGTACACTTTGATGAAACACTGTACATGAGTTCTACATTGTTGTGTAAGTCATCATAAATAAACAAGAAGAATTTTTTTTAAGAGGAGACAGAGAGGAACTTGTTAATCTTACATGCACATGCACATACATCTACCTTAAACCTGTTGGCATGAGTGCACTAGCATCTAGTTAGGTTCATTTATGACTTGCTTTTTTTTAATTTCAGGCACGCCTTACAAAGTTTTTCTGAAGTACATCATTGCAGTATTTTGCATAAAGTAACGGAGATTGTACTTTTCTTGGCTTCATTTTTGTTACGCAACAGTTAAATCATTATGGGTACCTCAGCCAACCAATATTTGTACTTTCATGAGATCAAGTCAGCAGATGTATGCCAAAATATGTAAGCTGTATCACTCAGTCAAAGGCATGCTCTCATATAACAGTGCAGAACCCTGAAACAACAGCTAATTTAAAACAAATACCCTTAATAGGCAGTGTTACAATGTCAGGAGAGGCCTTGGAAGTCTCCTATTGACTAAAGACTAAGAGAGTTGCTCCAGACATCTTAATCACAGCTATATATAGCCTTTCCCCTATCTGACAAGAGAAATGAGCAGCCATTTAAGACAGATGAACTGTGTCTGGATGGCGGGTAGACTTATCTAAACCGCAGCCACACCTTTGATCTACTCCAGAATCTCCCATTGGTTTCCATCTGATACAGGCTATCTGATTTACTCACACCGCTGAGGAATGAGAAATTGTAGAGGAGAAAAGATGAATGGAATATGCATTAAGACACCTTGACTACAGTTGCTCTATTTTTCCGCCTTGGTTTTCCCCTTTTTTCTCCTCATATGCAGCCATTCCTCAATCATGTGGTTGTAACGCTNCTCTCTCTCTCTCTCTCTCTCTCTCTCTCTCTCTCTCTCTCTCTCTCTCTCTCTCTCTCTCTCTCTCTCTCTGCCTCTTCCTTCCTCAGTGCGCCTCTCTCTCGCTCCATCTCTCCGTCTCTGCTGTGGTGTGAGTGAGTGATGGAGTTTTAGTGGACCCTGCGAGCGGCCCTGTGGTTTTTCAGTGCTACACTTCAGAAGCAGAGCATTAGCCCTCTGCATGCTTCAGGAGTTTGGCTTGGCAGAGCACCAGGCCCTAACTACCTCCTCTCCAGCACTCACTGCTGCCAGCGTAGGCCAGACAAACTACCTAAGCCCCTTTTGCAATATACATGAAATTATGCTGATGTCCCACTGTTTATATTTATATTCATTAACCTTTATAAGGATGTATGTGTGTTTTTATTACATTCATTTTCTGAGTGTATTCTGACATAGAATGAGTTCAAGAGAGTTTATATTGGCTGTTTTGAAGGAAAGTGGGTCCCTATCTGCATAATATACTGTAAATCTTCATTATCCAAACCTCCATTCAGACTGTACAGACTGAATGGTTGAAGGAACAAGCGTAATAAAGAGAATATGCTCAGCAATGTAAAGTTATAGTCTGGTAATTCTGTACATTAATAATGAAGCTACCTGGGACTTGCATCTTAGAGCTATAAAATTACATGCGCTTTGTAAGAAACTTGGTCCCGGAGGAGTTACTGGACCAAAGGAAAAATGAGAAGTATAAGGAAGGGATGATAAGGGTTGTGATGGTGTGTGATTCATATAGTTTCACATGTGTATACACTGGTGACTTCTGTGTATGAGGCAGAAAAGTGCCTGCAGCTTCTCATACTGTACTTGCATTTTCAAGTAGCTGTAATTAAAAACAGATGAACTTTGAAAATCTGGTTTTATAACACTGCAGGTTCATATTAGTATATGAGTGGTGGATAGAATCAAACATAAACATTCATTTATTATTTACCACATATTAGCAAGTATTCTGCATGTGGTCAAAACTGCTGCTTTGACAATTCTGGCATCCGCTCTGATTGCATATATTTCCAAAGTCTCTTATATTTCATTTATCATTCAGTTTTATAAAACGGGGCTTTGTAACGTTCGGAACCATGGACAAGAGGACTTTTATTCTCGTCCTTGGATCCTGGGTCATTAAAACTAAACTAGACATCTTTTCAGATGGGGACCCACATGAAATTAGTCCCTGGCATTTTTTGTCCCAAGACTTTTTTTTTTTTTTTAAAGAAAGAAAAAAAGCTTTATTGTGACTGACGGTCTAACGGAAGAAGGAGGGCATTAAGAGTCACTACAGTAGACAGATAGCCTCAGGCTGGGCCACACACCACCAACCTTGCTCGTTTGTGTCTGCCCGTGTGAGTGTGTGCGCATGACTTTGTGTGTGATTCTGCAGATGTACAGCATGTACATGTCAATACAAAACACATCTCTAAAGCTTGAATTTTAATTATGCTACTTTATTAAATAGTAATCATTCAAATGCTACATTGGCATAATTTATTACATTCCTAATGAAGGACAGGGAAATATGCACACTGCATACATCATGTTCCAGCTAATTCTTGGACATTACATTTGGCTAACACATTTGAAACAGCTCTCTGGTGGTGTTGCAACAGAATAATTTATCAAAACAAATGCTCCATTTTATGCTGTCCCTCAATTGAATGTGACCAGCACTAAAAGATGCAATACTTGAGTATGCAATATGCATGGAATTATGCTAATGTACAACACTTGCTCTTATATATATCTGCATATGGGCATATATGTGTAACTTTATTATTAGTGTAGAGTGATATTGAAAGATTCATAATAAAAGCAGACTCAGCACCTACCTTTTCCTGATTACTTTTCATCAGAAAGATTGAAAACATTAAAATGAGATAGTCGTGTAAAAGTAACACATACAGAACTTCATCAATCCAAATTCAGGAATATGTTCAAGTGGATTCTATGGTTGAAGGAGTCATTTTATCACAATATGCCGTTATCGGAACCCTTTGAACTCCTTGCACTGTACAGAGAGATTTGAAGTTTTTGTGCATGATTCCTTGCAGTTTAAATCAATCAAGTATTTCAATATGCAATTTTTCATGTGTTACCTTAATATTTTATAGCATCAAGCACCTCCAGCAAGATTTTTTAGCAATGAGTCACAGCATAATTTAAACATTTATATTGCTGTATTTGAATCAATCATTTAAATAGATGCAAATAACGGAATCTATATCTGAACAAGAACGACTACTTGAGAAAATTTATCAATATCACTTCGTGAAGTCAAATGCTATACCTATATGCTATTCAGTGTTGCTGAATGTTTAGTAGCACACACACACACACACACACGCACACACACATTTATATATATTGCGAACATTCAGTATGCTGGTGACACCTCAGTAGTCACATGCTTGGCTATATATCTATGATAATGGTTACTATGCTGATGATCAGAGCTATTTACTTTAAATGGGTCATTATCAGTGGAAGACTCTAGCTTGTGATGGTGATGAGGGTTTTGACAGATATATTGCCATGCGGGAATAGGTGGTGATGATCAGCCATGGAAGTGTACTACTATTCCACGCTTTCATTCTCTCCTTGTGTCTCTGCACCTCATCGTCACTTCACCTCTTTGTCCTTTGGTTCAATTTTCGAATCACAAGTCAGGAGTAGTCAAGTGCTGCCATTCCGTGCACAACGGCATGCCTCAGAATACTAAAAGAAGACAGTGAAAATGTATTAGTTACACAAAGTCTGCGCTGTGTTTTTATTGAATTATGAAGAATTTATGATAGCAATTTGATCTGGTGTATCACTTTCAGCTCGGCTCTTGTTCTGCATGTTTAAGATATAGTGCAGCACTTGAGTATCTGTCTCTTTGGGGAGTTGGCAGGGAGCAAAGCATGCTGTGTGATGCTCTGCTCATCCCAATCACAGCTTTGAGTCTTCAAAGAAAATACGATGACTCAAATTCATATTTGACATGGTAATAATAAAACTACTTAAAACTATAAAGTCTCTCCCAATATCCCCCCATTTTCATAAGCCTATGTTTATCTCCTCATTTTAATTAGTAAGTGGCATTAATTTCTGCTTTTGCTTTTATCACCAATCATTTACAAGCACAAGGATGATCATGTTAATATTACCGAATTATGGAATACATTCCCTAGGTTAATTAGGTTGTTCTTTTTAATTAGAATGTAATTGTGTGAATTGGTGTCTTTTCAAGGGGAAATGCAGCCAGTGCAGACAGTTTAGACTATAGGCAACAGTGCCCTCTAGATGTTATAAAGGGAACCACATTAACGTTACTGTGAGCTGGATCTGACCTTCTTTAGAGTAAGTAAGATGGTTTTGTAAGCATGTGGGTGTTTGTGTCTTTGAATAAAATGTGTTGAAAAAAATATGGAGAAAAGAGAACAAAATGACCGAACGGTGTATCACAAGTTCAACAGTTAATAATAAGAATATGTATTTTCAAAATATTTTACTTAAAAATTTAAGATTTGAAGGAGCAGAATGTGTTTTGCTTAAAATTGATGTTGGATGTTTTGTGATGTAAATTACCTTTGTGTGAAGTGTGCTTGTGTTGCAGAGCGGCCTTCCCACAGAATTAAAAAGACAAATTTTTCATTTTGCTTTAGAAATAGTTTGGCTTTTACACCATCTTAAATCCATCTTAAAATTATTCTAGATGTGTGATGGAAGTTACATTCAGCCAGAGAGAGAGAGAGAGAGAGAGAGAGAGAGAGAGAGAGAGAGAGAGAGAAAGAGAGCAGTAATGGGAAGATGAGCAAAGATGAGGTTTCACGGTTTAAGCTTGGGTTAAAAGTTTAGGGTCAAATTAGGTTTTAAAAGTATTAAGGTTAGTTGATCATCAGAATTAGGCTCTTCTGGTTTTAAAGTTAAACGAAGAATTCAATTTCGGTACCTTTGTAACTGCTATTGCAGACTCAAGGTAATGCCCTTGGTACTGTTTTTGGGACTGGTGGATTTAATGGCAGGTTTTATAATTCTCTTATAATTTGATTCATTATAGGTATGAAAACCTAAATAAATTTATATTTCTTTTCATATAAAAAAGTCATATTTCTGTTCTCCTTTAAAATGATTACTCATACTGTTGCAGTGCAGAAAAATATTTTTTCAAAAAAACATTTACACCATAATGTAGGGAGACAAAAATTACAAATATGAGACCTTGTGGTAGTTCAGAAAGGCACAGATGTTCCATAAGTCCTCCAATCATGTATGTCCATGATCTATCTCTCACAATAGGCGGTTGACATAAATGTTTTGCACTTATTCAGTGCTGAGCTCTTCATCCTTGCTACTGCACTGCTGTCTTCTTTCAAATATACAACTGCCTCCACCTCTTCCGTTTCTTTTTGTACTACTGTGTACAAACCAGTAGGTGAATTTTGTTTTTGTTTCTTTAATATGAGCTCATGTACATTACTTGTTACATTGTTGTGTATCTTAGATTTTGCTGGGATTAAATACATATTGCACTAAATTGTTAAAACTTGACATGAGTGGAATAAATTAATGAATAAAATTTGTATTTTTTTTTCAATACCTACTCTAAAAAAATGTAGACAGTGCTATGTTAGAGAACTTTGCCTTAATGTTGTATTTCTAAAATCTTGATCATTATCATGTGTGTAAAGTAAGGATTGGGGTTGGAAAGGAACATGTGGTCAACAGAAGGTCCCCACACATTTGGTATCTTTGCATGTGTGGGATTTTTTCCTTACCTTTATCTGTCTGTCTGTATACCTTTGTGGGTTCCCTTTCAACTTACACACATCTGCTACCAACTTAATCATTCAGTGCAGCCTTTCTACCTCCATCACACCCACAAACAGCAAACATAGCAGGCCACAGGTAAACAGCTATCTCGAGGCCAATCCCTCACATGGGGTAAGGCAATTACAAACTCTGCATGTCACCCCACCATGCCACTTACACACACACACACACATACACACACACACACACACACACACACACAAACACACATCTACTGTATGCACACACTTAGAGACACACCCCTCAGTCTCGAACCACCCTGCACTCTTTCTCACTATTTCATCTCTCTCTCATTCCCTCTCCCTCCCTCTCTGCATGTCACTCTCTGTCACTCGCCTTGTGCAAAATTGCACTGAGGCGAGCTGCCACAGTATTGAGGAATAGTGTCATATACTGGCAATTTCCTCCCTAGGTGTCAGGCATACTTTACCTTAATATGTCTGCAGCGACTCTTAATAAAACAGTCTTGTCTATATACATATCTCTACCACAGCCTGGCCTGTGCCACACTGCACACGGCACTCAATAGCATGCTGTTAAATATTTACCTCTGCTGAATGTCAATGGAGGAGGAGTAGGTGGAGAGGAGGAGAGGAGACAGAGGAGAGAAATGGAAAAATGTGTCCCCGGTTGGTGTTTTAGCTGTCTGGATCTGTTGCAAGGCAGTCTGGGAGAAATTCCATATCAGCCAGCGGAATGTTTTAGGATATCGTGACGCCATATCGATGTAGTCTGCTTGCTTGAGTGGAAAAAAAAAAGATGGCGAGAATTGGAAATTGAAAAATAGTCGGGTATTTGTAAGTCATACAAGAAAGAGGAAGTATTTGGATGCACTGAAATTTACTGTGCCTGTCTGCCTCATATTTATGATCTTCAAACCTTGTGCATTGTGTCAGACCTCAGTGTACTGACATGTCTTTGACTCAAAATTGAACAGTGCTAGTGCTGCAGGTCCCCTGCAGAGATCCTGGACAAAAGTTATCAACACTAAGCAAGCATGACTGTTGTGGGTTGGTAACAAGCCATGTACTGTATGATCTCACTGCTAATCATAGGTCTTCTACATAGTTTGTGTTTTTATTTTTACACCACACATTTGCAGAGCTGTATTCTGTTTGCAGCTGCTATGGATAGTCTTGAAACCACAGTCAAATTCACAACTGTAGGGAGGAGGGACACAAATAGACATTTGAACTTGACCCTGAACTTCTAGGGTTCTGACATGTTGGATGTCACCAGTCCCAGATTTGTCTTGGTTTACAGCTTGTTTAAGCGAGACTCTGGCTTTCTTCAGTGCAGTCCCATGTAGAGAACCGATAAGAATGCAATATACAGTGTGTGTTATATTTTAGTGAGATAACACAAGCAGTGCTGGGTATATGTCTTAACTTTCAGAGCACTGGTAAGCTGAAATAATCCTGCTCTACATACAGTAGTGTTTCTGGATAATCACTAATACTGTGATTTATCAATCCATTCTGGGTATTTACTGAATATTAGCCACATGAAAATGGAACAATCTAACGTCCGTCCCCTCAAACTTTATCACTTAGCAGCAGTATTCATTTGAGGGGAAGTTAGAAAAGTATCTCCTGGATGTTAACTATGTGGCAGGTGATCCTGATAATAATCATGAGCTTGAAGGAAGGAAAGCTAACATCTCCTTTAAGTGCAGATCCTCCATCTCAGACTTAGAGGCAGAAATACTCTCAGCAAGGGGAAACAGAAAAAAAGGAAGAAAAACGGCGGCTGGGTTTTTAATGACTTTCTGCACATTAGAATAATCTGTCATTTCAATTAGCGGGATTGTCATCTATGAGATGTCTCCCGCTGCACCCACACATAGACACACCCACGTGTGCGCACATACACACACACATACCTATACCTTGAGGTTGTCATCTGTACCCCTCATGGGAGAGAAGCAGGGGTGTCAAAGCAAGCCCCCCCACCACCACCTACACCACCATCATCACCACCACACATGCACACACACCACCAACACCACCACCACCACAACTACACACACACCATCTCTAAAAAACAAAGCGAGGTTTCAAGGGAAATTGCTTGACAGCAGCTTAAAAGCCAGTCAGGAATAACTTATCAGGCGAGGGCTGCCATCGTGCCTCGCGGGGTCATTTCATTACGATTACCTTACCCTCCTTAACTCAAAGAGAGTGAAGAGAGAGAATGAGTAGGAGAGAGGGGGGCAGGGTGGGGGTGTGGGGGGGTGCAGGTGGTAGTGGTGGTGATGATGGCAGGGAGGGGGTAAACTCTTCAAGAAAGATAGATAGAAAGGAAGCTGAAGTTTCAGGAAATGCTTAACTTTTACTTTTCTTCTCTCTCACTCTCTGGTTTTTAAACTTGTCTCAGTAATGAGCTTACATCTTTTTTTTACCCCCTGCTCCTCCACCATATATACTATGTCATCTACTGTTTCCTCTCTCCTGCAGGTATTATGGGATGTTTCAGAGACCAAGCTGTAGATTTAAAAAAAAAATGAAACAAACGTGAACAGTTTATTTGTTTCCTTATATTGTCTGGTTTTTAAGGTCAACATTTATATACAGTGGAAAATATTTGACCCAAGACCCTTATTTCCCCGAGGGGCCTTTGCAGTTTGTGTACAACAGAGATTTTAAGCAGAGAAATAGAACTTACCATCATGTCCAGTGCAGTAACTTCATTAAACTTTTTTTTTTGTTTATTGAGGATTACTTGACCCACTTTTAAGCTGTTATTACTTCTATCTAATTATATTTTCTAGGGTAAGGAAGTATGTATTTCTTTTTTTTTTCTTCTGCTTCTTTTGTACCTCAAGGCAATTAAGTGGCTTCCAGAAAATAAGGCAGTATGGCATGTAGGGATGATGTTATGATTGCTAATTATGCTCTGATGCGGCCCTGAGAAATGCTCTGTGCTCTGGCTTTTGTCCGGCCGGCTTTGCCAGGCCCAGATAATATTTATGAAATGTAGACATTCTTGGGGCTAAGGCAGAGTCTTTATAATGGGAGACAGATGGGGTCTGCTTCGGATTAAGAACATCGACTCCACTATCTGTGGGAACACCTTCTCTCCCCGTGTGTGTGCACTTAAATTTACGTGCATGTTATGCCTGAGCGCGTTTGCATCTGTGTGTATGCGCGCCGTGGTGCTCGCTCATGTGTGAATATGTGCGTGTGTGTGAACGCAATTGTCTTTGACAGCTGCAGCATAGTTATTTTTTAATGCATTTCTGGGTTATGATAACCATCGCACAGTCTGCTCCTTCGAATAGCTTATATATCTGACAGTGGAAATGGGAATAATAGTACAAAAACGCTTCTCAATAACAACAAAAAATCCCTTACAATTACATAGCTGGAATTCATTTGGGCCAGGACTTTGTTATTGCCAACAACCAAAGCTATGATTCCTAGTAAATGTTTCTCCAATCCTGATTCATCAGAACCAATGAACCTACAGTACCTAGTTGAGATGAGGAGATATGCAATACAAAGGCAAATTGCAGATAATATACCCTTGACAAAAAACACTGTACATTGTAGTATATTGTTTAAACTGCTAACATGCCATCCTAATGACATCATCACTAATGATAGCATGATAACTCCATATGCACAAATGATCTTGAGACTAGTTCAGCAGACAAATGTTTTATCTGTGTATCATTTGCAGTTATTTAGATTTAATTATAATGATGTAATTCCCAGAAATTGTAAAAGAAAGTAAAGCCATCATGTTATGTTTGGTGCCATGATTGAACTGTATTATCTTCATTAGATTCCAGGGTGACCATAAAATCAGATGAAGTATTCATATAGGTGTTTTCTCCTGGCACTGATGATAATGATAATGCGACATGGCTGCCTATCACCTCTTCTTTTTATCTCTGCACTTTGCCTGCATGTCTCACTCTTTCCTTTTTTTCATTCTTTTCCTCTTCCTCCAACTGTCTTTCTTCTCCTCTATTCCTTCTTTCTTTTCCTTCCTCTTTCTATCTCTGCTTCTCAAACACTTCCCCTCCCTCTAGAGTGAGGGTTGACAGGATGAGAAACATGTTTCAATAAGAGAGCCCGGGAAAGGAAGGATTGATAGTGAGACAAAGAAAGGCTTTGCTGCAGTGTATATATATGAAAATACATGTGTGCACGTATATGTGTATATGAGAGTACTCTTACATGCACGTGCTCCTGTCTGAACTGGTCTTTCAGCTTGAAGAGACAGAAAATGCAGTAAAAGTTGGATTATTGCATTACCATTGAACAAGGCTCAGATTTGACCAGCAAAACACTGCTTCCATGAAATATGCTGGTTGAAATTCATAGATACTAACACTCCAGACCTGAGCAAAGGAAATCAATATTTTTGAAAATATTTTCTCATGTTTTAACTACTTTAGAAGTGCTGGACCTCACTTTTCTCACTCTTTAAGATCCTCAACTTAAAACCTCTCTTCACAGTAAATTTCAACAAACCACACATGTTCATGTCTTTAACTTCTCTGCTGTAAAGTGACTGCTTTAATATGCATTTCTAAGACACAAATCTCCAGCTGGCAGTTTCAAAGACAAGAGAAACAAGGTTAAATCGAGTCTCTCTTGCCCCATATTAATACTCATCGTTCGCCAAAATGAGCAGATGGAAATTAAGTGAATCTATTGAGGCCATATTAGTCCCATTTGGGTAAGTGTCATTGAAAAGATAGTGTACAGAGCTAAGTCGAATGACACTTTCAGCTCAATGAATTAGGCACAGTTAAGGATTAGCCCACAATGGAGGCCAATTGATTAACAGTGTTAAATGTTAAAGTTTGAATAAAGAGAACACAGAGGGAAAGCAAGGAGGGGGGCGCAGATGAAACTTCAGAAGCCTTTGGTTTTTTTTTCTTCCCTATCACAGGTCAGGTTTGCATAATCTTACTTTACCAACTAGTATGTTTTCTCCCCTGTTGAGACTCTCTTCCTGGAGTATCAAAGCCTTGGATCTTCTCTCTTTCATCCTTCCGTCCCTCTCTCCTTCTAGCCCTTTATTCTTCTCCCCCTGTGCCGTATCTTTCCTGTCATATCCCATCTTTTGTCGTTTGCCTGGTTTCATCCCCCAACAATGGGGGTGAAAATTACATTTTAGCTGGAACGTTTCATGTTGCAAAGCACCAGCCGGTGTAATCTTTTTTGCAGAGGTGAAAACATCAGGCTGCATTTGCTGCACTTCATGTATGTAAATCAGAACAGTGATGCACACCTTCCGAGGCCGGCTAGACGATGTGTTTAGACTGCTTAGAGAGACTGATACAATGTAAGCTCTCAGTGTGCATGCGTGCATGTGTGTGGTTTTCACTATGTGTGTGTGTGTGTGTGTGTGTGTGTGTGTGTGTGTGTGTGTGTGTGGGCTTGTGTTTATACCCTTTAGTGACAGCCTCAACATAATCTGGGCTTGCACTACAGGCATGGTGGGATGATACTTCAAAGTAAGTACCTGCTAACAGACATTAGTCCATGTAAACAGGGCATACTCTACCTAAGCTGTGTGTGTAGTGTGTAGTGTGATGTGTATGTGTTGGCACATATATCATTTTTACATGTATGTGTATGTGCAAGGGCATATTAATGTAATTATAATTTGTGGTGTAGTTTTATGTCAGTGTGTACAGTTGTAAAATTATGTCATGCTGTGGTGGACGTTTTGTGTGTATGTATGAGTGCTGTGTGTGTGTAAGCGTGTGTTTGCATGTCATATTGCTTCTGCGGTGGCAGGTGAGGGAGTCAAATGTAATGAGGCTGTCTCCCTTATGGTTTAAACATGAGTATGGAAAGATGGAGACAGAGAGAGAGAGAGAATCAGTTTAGTTTCTTGAGGCACAGAAACACACAGAGACTGAGCCTTCGACTGCGGAACAGTTTACCACATTTTACTGCGAGGAAAACCCTGTGGTAAAAAAGATGCATTTTTATATCTTTGCATGGATTCATTTTACAGACTGTTTATAGCCTGTGTTGGAGTGCATGGGGCATAAAAAACAACACAACAACAAATAAAAACAACAACTCAAACTGGATATACTGTAAAGGAAGGAGGTCCATTAAGATGGTTTGGCATACAAACCACAGGACTTTGACTTGGGTAAAGTGCTTCACATCTGGTGTGCTTTTTGGCTTCAAAAAAGCCTATTTAGGGTAGTTAGGGTTGGGAGGGAGAGTGGTTTGATAGAATATTAAAAAGTCATGTCACTCTTCAAGTCTGCAATGACTTTTTCAATATTTAAATACCACAATCTTTGATTAACCATAATAGAGTCCTTTAAATGACCTAATCATAACCATAAAAACATTAATTATGCTTTAGTTACAGATACAGGAGGGAAAACAAATGAAATTATAATGACAGTGAACATTTTGCAGATATGTTCCATATGACCATTTTGCATTAAATGTTTGCAGATACCTATAAATGTTTGCTCATTAAACGTAATAAAAAATGTAATCCAAACAGCATGTAAAAAAATTAAGGCTAGTTGTATATGAATGTAGTTTTTAGGGGGAAAATATGGCAAAATGCACATGATCTGGCCAATGTAGTATCATCTCTTTGAAGAATTTGCACAAATCAACTCAACTAGAAACACAATCCTGAATCAAGAGAAGTAGTCATGAGTAACTGGATAAGAAACAAATCAAATGATCTCATTCTTCTGTCGTTTATTTTCGTTTTTTTTTTTTACTTTTTGTGTGAGAAAATGAGATATAAAGGCTCAGTGTGATGCATTGACTTAGATTATAAGTTAAGACACATGACCTCCATGTACAACACCTTTGCCCTACTTCCAAGTCTTGCAGACAGGATATATATCAAGGGGACTTATAAAACACCATTATCACACCTTTGGATGCACTGATGGTAACCTAACCTGCCCAAACCAGCCAATTCATCCCTCACCACATCACCACAGCAGATGTGTTTTTTTCACTGATAGAAATGAGAGAGCAGATGGGAAGAAGGTGTAAAAAAAAATTTACTGCGCAGACATCTTTCCCAGAGACCTTTTTTTTTTTTTTTTACAATTTGCCTTTGTGTGCGACTTCCGCCCAACATACTTTTGCACTTTCTCCTTTCAGTCCCTCCTCTGTTCTTCTTTTTCTGTCACTTCTTGCTTCCCTCTGTGTCTCGGTTCGTCCCTTATCACTGCATGTTGAACACAGACTGTGGGACTCCTCTCCCTTTCTCTGTCCTCCCTCTCTCTTTTCCTTCCTCTATCCTGCCAAGACAATAGGCGGGCAGGATAACCCCTTACTCTAGAATTAATTATCTGCCCCTTTAATTCTGGGCCACACTGATTAGCTCTGTATGTAAAATGGAGTCCATATTAACATAATATTTGGCTATCTCCTCTAAGCTGAGGTCCCTTGACCTTTTCAGCNCTCTCTCTCTCTCTCTCTCTCTCTCTCTCTCTCTCTCTCTCTCTCTCTCTCTCTCTCTCTCTCTCTGTCATCTTTTGCTCTCAGGAGGTACCTGACAGTCCCAGCCTATGAATGTGATTTGAAGGGGTAAATTAGATTTTGCTTCTCTCTCTCTCTTTCTCTCACGTTTCTCATCCCTCCCTCCTCTGGATGTGTATGAAACTAACGACAGTTCATTTCGAGGCCCGGGTATAATTATGTGTGCTTTTTTTTCCCTCTCTATCATTGACTTGCTCTGATGGCAAGGCTGATATGCTGTGTTAATATAAACGTTTAGCCGGGTTATTAAGAGCCCTGAGAGTCGTAAAGGACAGCCAACCTGCATGCTGATTGTCTCCCATACAGGAAGTCCACCTTTCACTGTCAGCGGCTATTCTTCCCTTTATCGTTGTCTCCCGTCTCTCTGTTCCTCTATTTATCACTATCTTCTGTCTTTTTCTATCTTTGTCTATGCTTGATGTAATGTGTCCGTGGTAGAATTAGAGACTGCAGAGTGCTTTCAAATCAACTTTCTGGAATGGTCATGACTTAACGTGGCTGCTGCAGGACTTGTGATAATGTCATTTGCGGAAATGAACATTGGCATATTGCCCGAGTTCAGGAGAGCTGACACACCATCATGGAAAATTCAGGAACGAGAGGGGTTTTAAAGGAAAAATCCAGCACAGATACGCTTTAAATGTTAAATATTCCTTTATAATGTTTGATGTGCGGCTACAGCCAAAGGTTTAAAATAGTATTAGTTATTGATAATTCATATCACATCCGCCTAATTCCTATCAGATTTTAAAAGCTGGAATCAGCAAGTGTTTGGCATTTTTGTTCAGTGAATGACTTAAAGGATTAACTGACCATAGAAACTGTCAAATAATTTCTTCCTCTCAACTTCTTAATCAACTGATTCATTTTTTCACCACCAGTTCAGTAAATTCTGTTACATTGTTGGCAAAGTTTCAAGCCTTTGTTTGGTGTATCCACCCATCATTCACATAGCAGTAGGTTATGTGTGTTTATGATCTTTTCACATTGTCTGCAGAAGCATTGTCTGTGTTTTCTACAAGACTGCATACCTGACATTGCTGTCGTACAGCAGGGCATTACCTTGAGGTGAGAAGCGCCTTCCAAAGCTTGACAGTCAGCTGAACAGCCACTTCTTTATTAAAAAAGCCTGCTGACATCACTGTGTTATTTTTTTTTTCTGAAATCCAGCGTGTGCTTATTGTTTATTTTCTGGATTTGATTATCCATCCATAAAAACTAGCTTGTGATTGCAATGTTCTTTTGGCTGTCCAAGCTCTACAACAGTACTTGAATGCATAAAGTAGACTTGACCTTCAGACATAGAGCTGGGATTGGAGGATGCTGTTAAGCCATTTATCAATCATTCAATTTAATATCGTCACATTTGCTTCTATGTTTGATTGATTGTTTCTGGTAGTTTTTTGTATAAATTTTGTATAAAATTCATTGCCCTTGACAGTTCATTTTTGACTTTGAGAACAGTACCTGACAAAACAATATCTATTTAAGGTCCACTAACTGTAATAAAAAAAACAGCAACTATGTTTTAACTTGTGTATCAATGTTTTTAGATTTCAATCAAATGTATCTAAAATTTTTGTAAACATTATTATTTTATACCTCTGGTAACCCTTTTACAGAAAGGTTTTGCAGTCCCCCTAGAGAGTCAATATGACTTTAATGACCTAATGGTCCAGAATGAGGACTTCGTCAAACTTTTGGGCAAATAGTTGTTTTAGTTATACTTTATGCACAAATGGTACTTACATCAAACTGTGCACACAACCACACTTATAGCTTTTTACACCACTCGCTCTTTCACTCACTCACTCACTCACTCACTCACTCACTCACTCACTCACTCACTCACTCACTCACTCACTCACTCACTCACTCACTCACTCACTCACTCACTCACTCACACAGAATTAGCAAGCTGTTACAACATCCACAATATCAGCCAAGAAAATAGGACTTTAATTGCCCAGTAGTGTGTGGGAGATTGCCTGTGTATGTGTGTGTGTGTATGTGTGTGTGTGTGTGTGTGTGTGTGTGTGTGTGTGTGTGTGTGTGTGTGTGTGTGTGTGTGTGTGTTTATCCTCCTCCACCTCCTCCTCCTCAAACCATTAGATATGGTGTGTGTTGTTTCAGCTTTGGGCAGGTAAACAGTCAGAGGGACATTAGCTTCCAATCAGCCTGCACTATATCACCTAGAAGTTTAATTAATTTGAATCCATAGGGCAATGCAATGTATGGACGGTCTGCATATATATATATATATACATACATATGTGTGTGTGTGTGTGTGTGTGTGTGTGT
>JANJYP010045436.1:0-11669 GCA_024605115.1 Rastrelliger brachysoma | reverse complement strand
GTGTGTGTGTGTGTGTGTGTGTGTGTGTGTGTGTTTGCGACAGTATGTTTTTTCGACAGTATTTAGTTTCTTATGTATCACATGAATACCCATGCCTCTCAAAGCTTTTTAGAGGTTGTGAAAGTGAGCAGGTACTGACAGGTATGCGATGTGTAGATTCAAAGTATTTAGATTTGTCACTCATGGGGGAAGTCAAGAAGACTGTGAAGTGACAGGGGATACTGTAGAAAAACATCCTAGATCGAGAAGCATCTTCATCCTCATGTTTTTCAACGATACAAGAAATGGTCAGTTAAGTAACCAAACAGATTTGCATCTTTTCTGCTTTCTGCTATCCATCACACTAAGTATGTGTGTCAATATCTAATGGGATGCACTCCTAGGACTATAGTCAGGGTCCACTGGCTTTTAGTTTGTGGTTTCTGACCATGCCCACCAGAATCCATCAGGAGACTATCAGATGGGCTTTCAAACAGTGTCCCTAATCGAGACATTGCATTACTTATCTCAGGGCTACAAGTGACTCATTCTCACCATATCTTAACTGCCTCTTTTTACATTTTTTTTACGCCCAACTAAAGTAGACTCGTTGAGCTACCATATCGTTTGATGCATGCTTGTCAGAACTTAAGATAACTGGTAAAGGACATTGAAAAAGTCTGGTGCCTTGTGATAAGAGCAGCACTGAACATTATAGTGAAGCTGGATCAAAGAATGACAGACTAAATGTTGCATTTCAGTCCTGTTTATTTATACACACTGGTTTTTAGCAGTTAATTAATTATAGAAAAAAGTATATGAGCTTGTTTATTATGATGTAGTATTTGCTACTATAGTTGTATCAATAACAGCACTGCTAGAAATATGATCTGGAGACATTCATACTATCCATTTCTCATGTTTTAGTGAGAAATAAAGCCAATCAAGTAGCAAAGTAGTGTATTATGAATGTCCTGAAATCACCTCACCAACACAGCCAAGACCCTTTCATCTAGTTTTAGGTTGCTTTTTCCTTGCTATTCTAGATATGCAGTACACTATATTCATTTAGATGGGTTTGCTAAATTTATATTTATGTTTACAGTGCATATTATAATATCAAACAGCCTGTAGCTCTCTTAAAACACTTGACTTTCCAATACAGTCAGTGATGATAACACTGCATCACTGAAAGATTGTCAAGGGACATTGAAAATTAAAAAAAAAACCTTCCCAGCAGTCTTGTGTGTTGACTGGATATAATGAAATACCAATCTGAAAATTATAACTCTTCACATTTTATTGCACTAATCAATGTGTCTTGTTAACAAAGACACATGTTGGTTTATCTATGGTGAGCTTTAAGTTAATAGACTGTGTTTGTCGTGAGCCTTTGTTGCAGCTCTTATCAGGGTAGACCTTCAGCTACATGTGAAAGGAGAGGAAGAGCCTTGTCTTCACCTTGTTATATTTGTGTTTGGAGTGTGTTACCTTGTTCACAGCTGCCCAAATACTGATTTATAGACTTGACTTACTGACTTCCTAGCACTGGGTGAATAACAGATGCACTGTTAAATTATCTACAGTTTGGTGGATGGTTTTGTAAGCCTGAAACACCTGCTCAAAATTCAACAGGCACTAATTAGGGCACACGAAACATCTGCCCTTAATGTGTTAATAGTAATTATAGTAAATAGTAATTGAAGGATATGCTTCCATTTATGGATATCTCTGCTATCAGGAGCCTAGCTGATGAAATCATTTTTCAGGCAGAAGTGAAGCAGAGCCAAAGAGTCGCTATGGAAACGGCCCATGTAATTGTATTACCCCTTTGATAGAGGCATGGCACTAAACAAGATGTAGTAAGCATTTCAAGTGAGGTTTTGTCTCTGCAGTACAGTTGTTTGAGTTGTTGCTAAAGAAAGTTTTAGAAAAAAAGATACAATTTTAGAGCTTGGCCTCTAAATGTCCGCTCCTTTGTCTCAGCCTGTTTACCTTTGGAAACAAGGATATGAAACAACAGCATAAGGATAAAGCAAAACCAATCAAATAGGCCAGATGTTACTTATTACTAAATGAATGCAAGGCAGCTTTGTTGTGTGTCCTAAACTGTGTTGATCAATATCCCTTGAACACAACTATTTTCCTCAAACATGTCTTCCTTAGCCGACTAGATATCAAATATTTAAAATATTTGTTATGTGTGTTTTATGAAGATAATTTAGCATCCTCTCTACACTGTACATGACCGCTTGTATAAGAGTTTGTGGTCATTGTGCACTGTTCAACCTTTCCGGGGATTGTCAACTAAACTTCCTGTAGGGGACAATAATACCCTGACAATAAAAATAGAAATTTGTACTCCTCATTACAATGTAGCACCCACATTTTTGTTACTCTAAATTAGCATTTACATTTTTGCTATTTTATCAAAGAGTTTCTTTATTTTTTACTGATTTAGTACATGTGCCCTTAGCTTTTTGTATTAGTATTATTTTAGGCTGCAATACAATTTTTGACTAAACAATCTCACCTCAAGATCTATTTAGGAGCTATTCTGGTGCTTTCGATCATATCATACGACCTATGATCTATTTGTTTGGTTGTTTCCAGACCAACAATGTCTGCTTACAATTATTGTGTATGGATCCAAAGTCTGATATATTTCATTACTTCTGTGTTGTTGTTGCACTAGGTGACATGTTCCTTCACCCTGAAAATAATGGTTACATCAGTATGTTGTGAAACTGTTCTAAAGAGTAACAACAGTGATCACATTAGAGTAGTTCTGTGTAAACCTGACACCACTGTACCTGCATGGCACAGGAACCTGGTTCTGATCACAGAGCTTTGCTAGCATGTTGTGCATTATATGACCACCTCTTGACTAAAGTTGTTTGAGAAATTGTCCATTTATAACGTTGTTTCCACAGAAGAAAAATGTAGAAAATCATCAGCCATATGAAGAGCTTACAGGGGAAAATGGAAAATATTGTTGAATAATAATTTGACTGGGGAAAGTCCTGATGGTGGAGATCATGTGATTTGATCTTAAGATCCAAAACAGTTACCAAACACTTTGAGGAGAGTTTGTCAACTGGTGTCTGAAAAGTCAAGAATAAATTTTACAAGTTAGTCAGTACAGTAAGTTAGTTTTTTCAACTCTTACCATACAAGATAGCTGACTTTTGTACATATGTCTATATACATTTTTTCACTTCAGGCTTTAATTGAAAAAGTCCTACTTCAGTGCAGTAATTTATGAAGTTGCCTTCATAGATAGCTTGCAATCAGGTTTGACAGGAAATGTGTGGAGAGAGATAGAAAGGATGCCATGTCATAATAGACCCAGGCTCAATGCATGGTCAGGATGTTGTGGTTGCATTGTTACATGCACAAGCCTGCAAGGCCACCAGTGTGTCAGTATAAACGTCAATATTTCAGTGTACCTTAACATTTCATATGTGTGCACCTTCCACATGTTCTTATTGTGCAGGAGACCACCTCTCAGTATATGACTTAGTTTGAGTGGGACCTATTTAGTTAGTTAGTTAGTTTATTGTTGTCATCTGCAATAAAAGAACATTGTACAGTTTATGCAATAAAATGCATTTTGCCAGCACTCAACTCAACCCTCGCAAAGTACTAAAATAATAAAAACAATAAATAACACAAGAAAAATGTACCAATAAATAAGGATAAATCACATGTGCCATTGCACTAAGTTCTATTGTTGAGCAGTCTGATGGCCTGTGGATAAAAACTGTCCTTGAGGTGGCTGGTGTGTGCCCTGATGCTCAGCAGACGATTACCTGAAAGAAGGTAAGAGAACAGGCTGTGTGCTGGGTGGTTGGAGTCCTTTAACATAAGCTGAGCCTTGGTCCTGCTCCGGGTGGTGTAGATGTCTATGACCTGTGGTAGTGGTGATCCAATGATTTTTGAAGCAGTCTTTTGGATATTACATTTTGTACCATGATGATTTATTATCATGATGTTAGAGGGAAGTTGAATAGCAATAGCCTATGTACTACGTCTGCGTAGTTTTCCTTAAGAAAAGGTTTTATTTTATCATAACCCAGAGCTGTGGGTTAAAAGTGTAAGACAAAAAATTTAAGAACTCTGATCTGATTGAGTGGTGTAAGTGGGGCAGTTTGAGTGCAGTGCCAGCCATGTGAAAGAGCAACACAGGAGCTGTAGGTACTGTAAAAAACATACACCCACATAGACTGCTTGAGTCATAGAAAAAAAAACAATTTTGTTTATAATTAAATCAAATGTGTACTATTCTGTGTCACTTCCAGCTTTTTAGTGCTGTTTGTTTAGATGCTCTGCTGCAAATGAAAAAGCTGGTCTGACCACAAGTGATAAAAAACTCTGATAGAAAACTCTTTGTTTTCTTTGCATTTGTTTGTTTGGCTATATAGGCTCCAGGCACAGAGTCTGGTATTGACATACTTTCACTTAAAAAACAGACATGTTCTCTTTTCCTTGCCTACAGTTTAAAATGACCTTCTAACTATGTCTATCTGTCTGTCCTTTAAAGATGGTCTTGCAGTGTTGACTGCTTTCAGAATAAACCTGCACTCAGGTATGGTATGGGCACACCAGAGGTTTTATATGATGCCTGTCTTTCATCAGTGTCCTCCTTTTCTCTTACTTCATCTACTCAGTCTCTCATTGTGCCAAACTGCTGTTTCTGTTTTGGCTGATAAGTTGGCACTGCTTTCTGGTCAGTCTGCTAATAAGACCCAAATATATGTCTCTCTGTCTTTCAGCCTCCATCTTTGCCTTCAACTGTATCTGCACAGCCTGTCAGCTGGTTGTAAAGTGTGCTGTTGTCTGTGTTCATGGCTGAAGTACCAGATTTGCACTGATGCATGCCCACGTATAGTGCAGTCAATCATGTGCACTTGATAATGTGTCAATTAAGTTTGGGCGATGCATTCTGTGAGGCGTGTGTCAACCATCACATAATTTACTGAACTGTTTGCATGGTGATCCCTTATCCTATCCTTTGTTGTGTCATAACACAACATAAAGTTACCTATGCTGTGTAACCATATCGCCCCACTCCTGTCATTGTGTCATTCATACTGTACATGTGCACAGC
This sequence comes from Rastrelliger brachysoma, assembly GCA_024605115.1. Classification (NCBI taxonomy): domain Eukaryota; kingdom Metazoa; phylum Chordata; class Actinopteri; order Scombriformes; family Scombridae; genus Rastrelliger; species Rastrelliger brachysoma. Next base: position 6,580 of record JANJYP010045436.1, on the reverse strand, counting down.
TGAAGCACATGATGATATTATATTTTAGTAGTTTTTAGGAAAAATACTCATCATATTTTGTGCTTTTGTATGCATGTGTGTGGGGGTGGGGTATTGTCTCCTGCTAGTTCACAATCACTGTTATGCCCAATGGAAACCTCATCAGGTTGTGGTGAATTAAGTTTCTGGCATGATTTGTCTTTGGAATAGTCAATATGTCTGTGTTGACAGAGAGAGGTAGAGAGACAGACAGAGAGATAGACATGTCTCTAGTGTTTTGTCTATCTGCATAATCCTCCGATGCCTCTGGGAGCTTGTATTGTGATATACAGTACTGAGGGTTTCCTCTGCTGAAGTTGCTTTCTCTTCATGCAACCTTATTATTGGCATTGAATACTTTGAATAGTGTAATATTCTCTGCCCTCTGTTCAAGATAATCTAACAGTGGCTATAATCCTGATTTTCCAGAAAAGGGAAATTCCATTGATGTTACTTGTCACTATCAGATGACTCAGGCTGTGAAAACAATTGCATAATGCTTTCAAAAATCTTAATATGGATTCTTAATAGGACTAGTTGTTAAATTTCCCTGAATATTCAGCAAAACAAATTGAATGCGGTTGATGTTCACTTGGTTGGGGTGGAATTTGCCAAAGACAGCATAGTTCCACCAGTACAATCCAATATAATCAGTAGATATTTCAGATATTTCATGATGATTAGAGGAAATGTTTGGAGGGTTCAAAGCCCTTGATAGACAGCCTTGTGAACCAGTGTTGCTAACTTACTTTCCAACTCCTCTTAGCGAATTTTTTTCTCAAAAGTGACTAGTGACTTTTTTTTTGGTGTTAATGAAGAGTTCTCAGTTGTTTTGTGGACTGATGAAAGTGCCTATCCTACTGTGGTGAGCTCCACCCCATTCTAAAGCACCCACAGATTCACAGTAGCCTTGAGCAGCAGTCCCAACTGCCCCCATGATTAATCTGTTTTAAAAATGAAATAAATAAATATTTTTCTTCATTATATTTTTAAATATGTATAGACCAATTTGTAAACTTACAGCCTTGTTGATTATATATATATATATATATATATATATATATATATATATATATATATATATATGTATATGTATACCCAGATATATACCCAGATATAGTCTGTGTACCTGAGGTGTTAAGAGAGTGTTGCTATAAGGCTCCATGTCCTGTGCAGGTCTACCTGAGGAGGTTAGTGACTATGTTTTTGAAATCTTTTTGTGTGTTACTGAGTTCTATGGCATTTATGAAGCATAGAACAGCCTCAATTAAACACTCCTTTTGTTTTTAACCGCCTCGCTTCAATATGATGGAAAGCGAGCTTCCCCTGTTTAAAACACCAGCAGCTGCCACTGATATATGTATGTATATATACATAGTAAGACATGTAGGAGAGGAACATCTCCTTAATGATACTGTAAGATTCTACTTTTCCTTAAGATCTGAAACTTAAGGACTCGTGTCACTGAATGTTTTTAAATCAAAAATGAGATATCACAAATCAAGCTCGATAGAATGTCAGTTTTTTTTAGCACATCAGTTGTCTATTTTAATCTCTCAGAAAGCTCTGTTTTATTCCTCTTTGACTTGATGGCTGTGAGCCCTGCTCAGTAGTGGCTGACCTTTAGGGAAAATAAATTCTCCTAGACAGTGGTTTAAAGTGTTATTTTAATTTAGAGCCCACTGGAGCTTTCTGATATATTTTGTTGGATAGTTTGGCATTATGTTCACAGGGGAATATCTCAGCTAATGTAAGTAGAGTATTTGTGTAACTTCGTTGCTTGGCTGGGAGTCACTTTAAAAGAGTTATAATTTGCTTTCAAAAGCAAGAAATTTGCCAAGTTAATTTTGCTTGAATAAATCACTATGTGCTTTGAATGTACGGTACTTAAGTGAATGAGCATTTGATACCAATGTGTGCCAGTCAATATGCGCAAGAGAGCCTGTCTACACTACACAAGACTTTTATCTACGCTGTGGTCTTCATTAACTGTTTAGTACTGCAGAACAGAAGGCAGAGTGATCTGCATTTATGACCCCTTTCTTCAGTTATTTGTCTCTCTGTGGAAGTAGATATCACGCAGACTGCCCCATTGCTTCTGTTTGCATAACCAAGCCTGTGATAAGTGCCTGTGCACACAGTTGGACTGAAACCAGGAACGTGAGTCCAAAAAGGAAAGAGATATCAAACTGCCAAGAAAAAAAGAAAAATATCAGGCACTCCGGTATTTCACATGAGTCTGATGGAAAAATTAGGGATTCTTATACTCTAACTGATATAACACATTTCCAGTCCTCTGTAGTGAGTCTCATGGCCTATCAGAGAGTTTACACATGAATACACAACAGTCTCTCTCTCATTGGATCATACTTCTGTCTGTCAGGTCATTGTGTCTAATCAGGCATGGAGGCTGGAGATTGTTCTCTATGTGCTGAGTTCATCCATGGGAGGTAGGACTTCTGGTAATGTAAAGACCCAATGCCCCACCGTTCCCTCCCCCTTTGGGATGTTTTCATACATGTCCCAGCTTCCCCCAACAGGAAGTGCAGCTTTCCCACCATTGAAGAATGAAAGAGGGGCAGGCAGCAAGTAGAGCAGTGCTACATGAGCACATTCTCTCTGCCATAGTTTGCCACGCAGTGAGAGAGCAGCACTGCTGGAATGTTCACGTGTTGTTGTATTAAAGAGAGAGAGAAGTGTGTGTGGGTGTGTGTGTGTCTGTGTCACTGCCTCTGTATTTCTCATCTCCTACTCAGCTCATATTGAGGATTACTAATATGGCAAGCAGTTGATGTTGGCCAGAGCCCTTGTTAAATTAACTTTGTCTGGGATGCATATGCAGCCATAACAGTTATTAGCTGGCTGATTATTCTTAAAGGGAAAGCTTGGATTTGGCTTGGATTTGGCTGAACATCTTACACCTCAGTGGCAGAGCAGCAGGGGTGGATGAGATCGGCCCTGAGTACCTCAAATCTCTGGATGTTGTGGGGCTGTCTTGGCTGACACGCCTCTGCAATATTGCGTGGCGGCTAGGGACAGTACCTCTGGAGTGGCAGACTGGGGGGGTGGTCCCTCTTTTTAAGAAGGGGGACTGGAGAGTGTGTTCCAACTACAGGGGGATCACACTTCTGAGCCTCTCCAGGAAGTTCTACACCAGGGTACTAGAGAGGAGAATTCGGCCAACAGTCGAATCTCAGATCCAGGAGGAACAATGCGGTTTTAGTCCCAGTTATGGAACACCGGACCAGCTCTATACTCTCTGGAGGGTGCTTGAGGGCTCATGGGAGTTTGCCCATCCAATCCACATGTGCTTTGTGGATCTGGAGAAGGCTATCAACCGTGTCCCTTATGGTGACCTGTGAGGGGTGCTCTGGGAGTCTGGGGTCCAAGGCCCTTTGCTAAGGGCTGTTTTGGTCTCTGTACAACCGGAGCAGGAGCTGGAAAACGACTGGAAAAAGGTGGCTTGCCCTCTTCAGGTGGGTGGAGGATTCCTGCCTCAAGTGGAAGAGTTTAAGTATCTCGGGGTCTTATTCATGAGTGAGGGAAGGATGGAGTGTGATTGACAGGCAGGTCAGTGCAGCTTCCACAGTGATGCGGTTGGTGTATCAGACTGTTGTGGTGAAGAAAGAACGGAACCAAAAGGTGAAGCTCTCAGTTTACTGGTCAGTCTATGTTCCCACCCTCACCTATGGTCATGAGCTTTGGGTAATGACTGAAAGGACAATGACTTGAGCAGATGTAAAGGAATTTTTAAAAAATGGTATGAACCATTTTTTTGTTGTTGTCTTATTTGTTTATTTATTTTCTTCATTGTGTGTATGTGTGCATTCATATGTATGTAAAAATATAACTGTATATAATTGTCTATATGTTTGTAAATGTCAAGTTTCTTGAAGTACTATGGAATATGTTTTTGCATTTAAAAATAATTCAATAAAATATTAAAAAAAGAAAGGACAAGATACAAGCAGCTGAAAGGAGTTTCCTCCGCAGGGTGGCTGAGCTCTCCCTTAGAGATAGGGTGAGAAGCTCGGTCAGCTCGGGAGGAGCTCGAAGTAGAGCTGCTGCTCCTCCACATCAAGTGGAGTCAGTTGATATGGCTTGTTTCGGATCTGTTTCGGATGTTCGAGGCATGTCACGCCAGGAGGAGGCCCTACGTCTCTCGGCTGGCCTGGGAATGCCTTAGTATTCCTCCTGGCGGAAGTGTCTGGGGTGAGGAAAGTCTCAGCAACTTTGCTTAGACTGCTGCCTCTGTGACCTGGCCCCAAAAAAGTGATGGATGGATGNGGATGGATGGATGGATGGATGGATGGATGGATGGATGGATGGATGGATGGATGGATGGATGGATGTGCACATCCTAATATATACAATGATATTACTAGATATCAGCAGGAGCAGTAAAGTATCTCAACTCAAGATAAAAACACATACTGCTGAGGGCTTAATATGCTTTCTACCCACTGGGCTAACATTAACATTTTGCTAATTTGAAATTGTGTTAGGGACCTAATAGCATTCCTGTCTCTGGGTGTGGCTCAATGTAAACAGGATGATGGTTCCGAAAGATAAATCAGTGCTCTCCCATATCAGTGAAGAAAACTACATATTCACTCTTTACAAAGTTCATGTTAAGGCGATGCTGATACCATCTAATGAAATTTTGGCTGCATTACCCATCAACAGGTAGATAAATGGTTTGTAACTATTTTAGCTCGACTGTGGAACTGAACTAGTTGTGAGTAAGTTGGATTACATTTTGACATGTGGACACTCTTGTCAAGGCATTCAATTGTATCACGTATAGTTTACACAAACTTTCATCATACTGCTTGTTCTGCCTATATACATATTATCAATTTATATTCTATTTTCCTCGCAACGCATGATTAATCATTTATTTTCCCACTTGTTTCATTTGCAGATGAGAACAGTGGAAATGGCGTAAATTCATTATCTTCATCACTGCCTGGACACACAGAAGTAAGTTCAAATGTGTTTGTTGGTATTTAAACAAACACAAGGATTGTTAATTATTACATTTTCACAAGATAGTTTTTATTTTGATCAGTCTGTCACAAACCAAAATCAATTGTCCTGTAGACGATTTTTAGCAGTATTTAATGGAAGTCCTATTTCCATAGGTTATTTGTTTTTTTCTGTATCCAGTCCATTGTTTGTGTAATTTTACAGGCGTTAATGACCTTTTGCTGACTCACAGCCTTGTCGCTGAGTCACAAGATCTGTGTGCCTCAAAGACCTCCTCTCATTTCTCTAAAAGTGTGAGAGAAATCTGTTACTGCTTAAAGAGGCGCCTGTTGTCAGTCTGTTGGGTTCACAGTGATTCAATAAGGCTCTGAAGCATACAGCTTTGTTCATCTTAATTCATAACACTGATTATATTATATTTTTGTAATATATGACTAGGACGGATTCAGTGCATTAATATCAGAGCTAAATCTACCAAACAAGATTTTTTTTAATAATCTCATCAAGCTAGTACATGATTACATAAGACTTTATCAAGCAGTGTTCCTGGTATAAGACAGTCTGTTAGTGAATGTGAGCGTCTGATAAACAAGCTGCATGGGTGGGATTCTTTAAACCACCGGACTGTGTGTAGCTTTTTAAATGGGTTTCGCAATTATTGTCTGTGCTTACATAGCACCTCTCTAGACTTTCAGCCATTCAAACCGTTTTTTCACTACAAACCACATCACAGGGTGTGCATGATGACCTCCTTAGCCACATCTGCCTGTAAAATGTCAAAAAATAGAGAAAGTTATTTGGTCTGATCAGGTGTCCAAAACCCAAATATAATCTGTTTGCCATAAAAAATTGAAAAAAAACTTCATCATATTTGGGCAGGTGAAATCAGTAAATGTTTTGCCGTTTGTTTAGAAAGTATAATTTAATAATTTGATTATCAAAATAGTTGCCATTAATCTTGTGTCAACTAATCATTGTAGGTCTACTAAAAATTAAGCAGGTGTTTTTTAACCAGAAGATGAAGATGATAATAGACCTTTGTTCTTTACTGTGATGTCTAAGTAAAAAAAAATGTTGACATCAATACCTAAATTAGACTGCACATTTCAACAACATACAAGCTTTCACATTTCAGCATACTGTATTTCTGAATTTTTATCAAAATAATTCAATTCTTGACACAACATGTGTTTTGCTGAGTGCTGTTTCTGAAAATAGAGACTAAGATATGAGGATCCTCAATGAGGAGCAGGAGATTTTTTTTAAAAGTTTTAGGAATTTCAATAAATAAACATAAAAATTGCACACTAAAAAGTCTCATGTAAAATAATTTAAAGTCGGAAACAAGACAGCAATTGCAGTATATACAGAGCATGAAGTGAACTACATGTTACTGCTCCACCATTAACTAAGTTTAGCATAATGATAGGTTGTGCCTGCACTGTTCCCACCACTCCCTGGTTTTGTGTGTTTTTTTACAGTAATCTTGGCTTCTGTCTGCTATCCTCATCTACAGATGAAGCATTCTCTAGAAGCACGTTTCACTACTATTCCATATAGTGACAAATTAATA
>JANJYP010045420.1:0-16571 GCA_024605115.1 Rastrelliger brachysoma | reverse complement strand
ATAATAGTTCTTGTCAACTACTTCCTCTCCTAAAGAGAATGAATCAAGTGAAAAATACCCTAAACATAAGTACATGCTAATTCACAGCTGTCTATTTGTGGGGGATACTGTTACTTATGCAGCAGGTGTGTGATTTCAACAAGGCTATGTTGTTGGAAAGTTGGAAAGATTGATTATTGAACCAATGGTTTAAGACCCACTCTGGAGACTCACAGGGTGCAGAGTTGACTATGTATTAAGTCCCTAATAAGAGGGAATAAATAAATACTGACATGAGCGTCAAAGCTCAATAATTTTCACTGATGGATTTAAGGTGTCGACAACCATCCTGAGGAATGGGCAACAGTTCCTCACTTCTTACTGTCCTGACTGCATTGCTGCCTGACAGACGGTTGCTGTGGAAACAGCTCTAGTTCATGTGAATGGGAGAGATTCTACCTTTTCCTTCGTCTGTTGGAGGAAACCAACCCCAAAAGCAGACCATTATCTAGCGATTACAGCCCATTCCATCATCATTAGAGGAAGGAAAGAGGAGACATGGACTAGTGGGGGGATGTGAGGTGAAAAGCAAAAATCCGCCAGGCTTGACATTTTTAAACAAAAAAATAAATAAAAAAATAGCCAACGGACCCGAAAAGATGTACTATAGTGCAAAGATATACTACAGTGATAATAGCTACACATATGACAAGAGTTGAAATGATTGATTGATTATTAATTGGCAAACAATTGGATGATCAATTTATCAAGTCACCTTTTAAGCAAAAAGGCAACAAAATATTTTCTGCCACCAGCTTCTCACATGAAATGTGGTCATGCTATTATTTTGTATCACTAAAAACTTGGAAATGCTGAGTGGGCATATTTAGCAATCTGGCTTTTTGTAGTGACAATGAACTTGCAGAATGGTCAAGTATAAAAATTATAATTGATCATGATTAGCATGCAATGATTGTAAAAAATAAAAGAGTGACTGACTACTCTCATTGTCATTAGACAATTAGCACTTTTGCTTTAACATTCCTTTTTCAGATGGACACAACACCAAAGTGCAGCCTTTCAAAACAACTAACGAGCAGCGCTGAAGAAACAGCATGAAGTTAAGCAAATGTAAACCCATTATGGCAAAGAAAAGAATCATCGTTATGCTACCTCTCTTCTTTATCCATGGTTTTCTTGTCCGTGGGACTGTTCTTCTTTGGTGGCACTGGAGGACACACCTTTCCACAAATGTCCTGAATGCTACGTCTGATTTGGCAGCTGCGTGTGGCCGCCTTGGTGAGGATACGCTCAATGGCTGTGATGCCGTCACCATGAGCGTGACGGCTCGTGTCCATATCATCTAGCCAGGAAGCCGACAGAGAGTTCTGCTTGGATGACAGTTTCTGATGAAGCTTAATGAGGAGGGACAGCATGCTCTCTCGGATCTCCAGGATCTCCGTCACCAGCTGGGGAGGTGTGCCTGGTGGGACCCAGCGTGTTGAGGAGCTCTTAGGCCTAACAACCTGTGCAGCTTCAGTGTTGCTGCGGTTGATGATCTCCTGGAACTTCCTCCTGCGTTCCGCCACAAGGCTAAATACCTGAGCTTCACGCAGGTTCTAAGACAGCACAAAGACAAAAAAAAACAAAAAAATAACAGGTTTTAACTAGATATTTATTTACCAGAAAAAACAATTATTGGTTAAAATTTTTATGTGGAAGAAAAAAAAAACAGCCTGACATTTATTTTTGTAAGGTTGATCCAACCTGTGTGTGGCAGTCGATATGACATGCTATGATTAAAGTTGTATGGACTCACTGTAAACACATATACGGTACATCAATAAATTATGTCACACACATACCAAATCAGTGCCTTACACACATAATATCCCAAGTATCAAGCTCACACACATATCAGCAAAATATGCTTGTAGGGTGACAAGAGGAACCTGTATGACCATCATCCCTCCCAGTTCCACCTGTATTGAGGAGCCGATCTGTCTTGAAGCAAAAATAACATCTCCTAAAATTACACCACTAATAAACTGATGGACTTTGATGGATTGGGGCGGTGCCTTATTACCATAGTCAGACAGGCACAACACACATAAAAGTCAAATTAAATGTCTATTATAAAATTTCAGCCAACGTTTCACAAACACCTTTGCTGATAGCAAGGAAAATTCCAATCATCCTAATGTAAAATCACGCAAGCTATCTGAAGGATTGCTGTGACCTGACCTGACAACATGGACCTGAGCTGCACTGTTAAATAAACATACATCATACTGCCCAGTCAAGGCAACATCAATCATACTGACATGCAGTTAAAAAGCGTTTACCCAAACCTGCATTACACACATAATTAGTTTCAGCAGTCAAGAGGGAGAAGAACTGCTGAAGCAGAGCATTATACACACACACCATAACACACCAAGGCAGACCTCCTTTGAAATGTACAAAAAACAAACATGTGCATAGAGATTCTTTCATGGAAAAAAGGGCACAAATGCAGCTGCAAATGGCATCAAAACCATCAACCTCTTTATAAAAATGGGTGCAAACAGCTACCTCTCTCCAATTCCCTGAAAGACGCCTGGAATTCTGTGGAGCAAGTGCAGCAAAATGAACAACAAGTAATAATGTCGATAAGAAAAAGGAACATGAAGGTACCAAACAAACAAGGCAAGATCTGAAATAGGATCCGAGCAGAAAATGTGACAAACATTAGCATGTTAAATGTTATATATATATTTTTTTAAATGTGATGAAAATTCACCAATTAAAAGTAGAGATAATGTTTCGTGAAGTTCAGTGTTAGATGTTTTTCAGTTTTTCATCAAGAGGCTGAGAATGTCCGTAATAATTTTCAAGGGAAAGAGAGTTGTTGAAGTATGAATGCTGGATTCAAGGAGAAGCCTTTTAATTGGTAGCTAGGTAAAAAATTTAATTAATGGGTATCATAACACCACCCAAAAATCATTTTTTGTTGTCCTCCAGTGGTTAAAATTCTGACCTTGCTGCAGTGATTAGAGGTGAACTCCAGGAACCCATAACATAATTACTCGGGTGTAGTTACAGGTGCAACAGAGCACACTTGAAGGACCACACCTATACAGCAGTGGTCAGAAATAAAACAGTCCTGAAACTTTTCATCAGCAAAAGCAATGAATCACTTTTTTAGTCTATTGTTAACTTCCTTTTTAAGCACTAGAAAGGCAGGGCAGAAAGACTACAAAGCAAAACCAGCAGCAAGCATTAATGGCTAACCTGTTAGAAGACAACTATTGCTAACAATCCAGCAGACCGCAACACTGACATATCATGGTATCGGCCATTTGATGAAAACAGTCAGAATAATCAATGCCTTTTTAACTCTGACGTGAACAAGCTCTAGAAAAAGAAATATCATAAAAATATCATTTTTGATGTTCAGCTTTCTCTACCAGCCACCAATTTACCAAACAATTATTAACAATCTGACTACTTGTTCTATTTTCACTTATTTTGATTACAGCGATAATACATTAACTGTAGTAATTAACAGCACTTCAATTCAACTGAGCGCTTCCACTTACCTGGCCATAAGATGAAGCTTCAGCACTGGTGCTGGGAGGGGGGTCTCTCTTTACTTCAGGGGCTGTCTCAGGCACTCGAACCCTGACAAAGTTGATGACATGGTGCAGGTTGGAAAGGAGGTTAGTGCCAGGGAACCAGCTGTCATGACAGTGCTCCTCGATGCAAGGCTCCTGGAAGCACAAGACACAAACTGTTGGACACTGGTTTGCACTCCAAATAATGAAAAAATTCGTGTGACTCACAGACCACATGTCTCACCTCATCTTCCTTGTTGTCTTGAACCTGGTTATCCAAGCCCAGCTCTATCAGGTACAGCACCATACATAGGACATGCTCAGACATGTTCTGATGATCCATCCATATCTGGAACATATCAAACTATTAACACTGGAGAACAAGTAAAGCCTTCAACTTAGTTTATTATTACAATTTTGCAAGAAATTTTAAACATTATTTGCATTTAATATATTGTCACTGCATGCACAGATGATTATTTCTCTCATTACAGATACCAACCATACTAATGTTTACAAATGTCTCATCAGGACTATGAGGTCTATTTTGTGCTGGATCTTCTGCATGTTGTTATTCCTGTATTGTTCCAGTATCTTGTAACATGTCAGCACCAATTAACAGCCAAGTCATGCTACTGATGCACCAATTAAATATGGCAAAAAAGAAGCACTCCTGGTTTAGCGCAAGGTGGAAATTGAGATGCAAGGGCAGCACTAGAATACTGTATGAATCACTGCTGAAGGGCTCACCTTGTAAAGGAGAGTGAATATCACAATGTGCAGAGTCTTGCAGTGCAACAACTTGATTAGTCCTTTGTAGCATGGGTGCAGAGGAGTCCTCTCCTTGTAAGGTGGCCACGGGTTGCCAGTGTGAATGCCAGACTGTTTTAAACTAGGTAACGATATAATCATTCACAAGAGAGGAAATAACAGAAGAACAATCAGCAATACACAGCACATAGTTATTATGACACACGTTAGATTACATGCAACAGAAGGTCAAATTTCCACATAAAGCAAGATGATGAGGGGAATTAAGTCCTGATGATGTGATATCGAACATTGTTCAGAGTGATACACTGTCTGAAATCTTTTAGTCTATGCAAGAGAAGAACCCATGGGTCCCTCACTCTATTAGTGATGATGGGATCATTGTTATATAAGCCAGGGCCAGCCTGACAGGCAATCCATCATTTTCAAACGGTGTGAATGTGCAACATAAGTCTGGTATCAGACAGTGAAGGTGGTAATGACAGCTCCAATATGTTTCAAGGAGAAATACTGCACAGTTTCATGTGGTTTGGAACATCATAAACTAGCCTAGAAGAGGCTGATATTGTGTCCAAGCATACCACTAACCATCGGTTATCTATCCATACTTTCAATTACAGCTTCACCAAAAAGGCCTAAACCCCATTATAAAAAAGGTTATCTTCCCAACAACCATTTTAAACACAGAAGCACTCACTGAGGTACAATTAGCATCCTCACCTGTTCCAATAACTGTAAAGAAAATTAACCGCAAGGTATCCTCTTTACCTCCGCTGACATGTTTGTGTTGGGACACGTCCATAGCGCAATCACACAAGACAAATTTCCTCAATTCTATTACAATTTAGTCTGAAATATTGATTTTCCTCGACAGCTATCTAATTGAAACCAATTCTAGCACCTGGTAGTCTTGACCTTTCTTATCACGTCCCCTCATGAGCAGGTGAGAGAGCTGACCTTACAACACTGAACAGAGCATAATGCAGGTTGGCTCTGTCAGGGACAACTGAACATGAATCCTCAGACAAAAAGATTGTACGACTGTCATACAAAGTGGAGATACAAAGAGCAATGTTTGATTGACTTGGGTATAAAATTAAAATGCTAAACCACTGTAAATTAAAAACTTAAATTATATAAATAAAGACTTTATTTGAGGAAATTAAGGCAACGTGGTTAACTTACAATGCTGAGTATCTGTCCATTGCTGACTGAACATCACGCCGATAGACTGTTCTCAGAACAACCATGATGGGGTCAAACTCCTTCTCCCACACCTCCGCTAGTTGAGAAAAGGGACAAATTTCCTTTATAACAGCTGGTACAAAGTGACATTGATTCCATTTTTCCCTGTTTTCATCTTCTCTGTGTAAGTGGAGTAAGCCTGCCCCCAAGTGGCCCAATGAGGACCAATGACACAAACATTATGCTTGAGACTTTCAGCTTTTTCAAGCCCAATACTATCCTCAATTTAGAAAATAAAGTTATTAGTTTGATATACAATATACTAGATCTAGAGGTTGTCTTTAAAGAGACAAAATGTTTCTGTCCAAGGCTGTTGTGCAAATAATCTACAACAATGTGCCATACTTAAATCAATACAATTATTCCTATACCAGTAATGTACTGATGACTACTTTACAACAACAGTTCTGATCTGTTGCATAATGCATAACACACCACAGGATTAAAATACATTGTCCCAGTATTTGAGATCAGTGTATACACATAGATATTCAGGCTCCTTCAACCTTTGTACACACAGAAATTATGTTAAATTGTTTCCTGGCATAAACAAGGAAATGTTGTGGATTTCATTAATTATTATACTTAAAATGGTAATAACAAAATTTGAGACTATTTCTGAAAATACACAAATAATAACACACATCACTCAGCTCAAAAGTTAATATGTTTGAGATAAGTTGTAGGTCATGAATTACCAAATACAACATTGTTGATGATGGGACAGTATATAAAAAAAAAAGCTCGAGTCCAGTAATTTGCTTGATACTAAAAGGCACAATGTCTCTTTTTGAAATACATTTTTGTGTTTTTTTTCCTTAATTTGGAAAGCAAATTAACTAGAAATTGCAGTCCTCATCTCTGCTAAGACTTCTATGTGCCAATGGAGGGCAGTAGGTAGAAAAACAATTTAGGTTTCTAGTGCAGCGTCAAGGACACAAATTCTTAGTAAATTTCACCCAACAAACATTAATTGTGGTTTTGAAAACACAATGAAGCCCGGGAGTCTTACAGCTGGTCGTTACAGTGTTGGCTGAAGACTTCATGCCACAGAATTTTCAGGCTTTCCAGTACAATTATAATTTACCTGACACGCCTGATAGACTCACATTTCAGACTACATGAGAAGACAACGTCTCATAACTCACACCTGACAAGCATCTTGTTTCTTTTGTTTCTAGGTTTAATTCTTATTCACTTCCACACATGTACAGTGTTATGCTAATGAAACATTCAACAATGCTGCAACATTCCCTACTGTAATTCCCATAAAGGTTACTTATTAGAGTGGTTCATTAGTAAATCATGCCTTCAACTTCACCATAATCATCCTACCTTTAGGTGTGTACATTCCCTGCTGCATGGAGCCTCCTGGCTCAAACACTGGTGCTTTGAAGTCTGCCACAGCAGAGAGCATCTCCTCAAAACTACAGCTCCCTGGTACAATGCCACTCTTTGGGTTGGGATTCTCAGGAATCTAAGAAAACATTCTTAAGGAAAACGATGGATAGATACAGAAACAGTGTCTGTTTAATGACTGCACTATACACTGCATTTAAACTCACACATGATTTAATTAATCATGTCACATATCATTTTCAGACTTGTGACCTTCATATAGAGTATTTCATACATTTCATTTCTGTATCTGTTGTGCAATCCACATTCAATTTTGAGCTCTATATAACATTTAAAAAACTACCATTATTCCATTCTGAATTTTAATAGTTTGTCTATTTCATTATAATACATATATTACAATAACAATAAACAGATTGTGATTCTGATGGGCTGGATATAGAAGCTCTTTTAAAGTATTTGTTGAGTATTAAAGGATACAAGGTCTAACAGTGCGCTGTGTGTGCGGTCATTCATACACAACTGGGAAACCATCTCAGCCCGCAGGATTTCGTCATCTGTCATTCCTGTAAATGAGAGTGGAAAGTTGAACGTGATGACAAACTGACAAAGATTTGATTTTAAACAACGGTAGTTGGAAAACACAATAGAGACACCTTATGTTGCAGCAACAGACTAAGTTAGCTGATGATGATGTCATACTTTTTGTGTTGCCAAGTTTCCCATCCAAGACACAGCAAGAATTTATGACACTATGACTGACCACTCTTGACAGTGACCTTGGTGAAAGGTCAAATACATTATGGGCTTTGTGAAACAGAAATTTACTGTTTGACTATTTTATTGTTTTCTAAGATTTTGTTATTTTATTCTCTGTACACTATGTCCATTCTCTGCGATAGCAATTACCCAAATGAATGCGAAGGCTCGTCAGTATGACCAGGAAGGTCAGCGCTCCTTCAAGCATTGGTCTCTCCTGTTCAGAGTCTAACACAGCGTTCTGATGCTGAGATGCCATGGTCAACAGGTCAACCACTTTGAACCTGTGTGAGAGAAGATAGCATGCAAAATACAATACTACTAAGCTGTGCTGAAATACAAATACATTATATTATATGTATGCACAAGTGAGTTAAAGTTTACCTCTCAAAAACACTTGAGATGAAGTAGTCAGGATCAAGTCTTGATGCACAAACCTATAATGCACACAGAGAAAGAGGAATTTGGAATAAATAGTGAAATAAAAATGAAAATACTTATTATAAACACAATTAAAGATTACTGATATCAATAGTGGGCAATACTAACCTGGAGCAGATAGATGTCTGGGTCAATCATGGAGTTGCAGAAGTGTGACTGCACATAGGTCATAGCTTGCCCCTTGATCTGCAGACCATTTCTGACCCACATATTGCTATGGATCTCTGACAGACATGCCTACAGTAATATAAATGATCAATTAGCATGTGGCTGCAGCCTTAATGGGGATGCATACAAGATCATAAACTTTGAATCTGCTTACAGTCCTTGGATGGTATACCTGAATCTGGAGTGGATGTACCATGATCTTCATCAACATCTCTTGGTCAGGCAGGAGACTGTCCAGGTCTAACCCTTGGCATTTCACAGCCTGAGAATTTCCAACCAAAACAACTAGCTTATCACATATGCAGTGTATTCTTGCATGCTTATGTCTTAGGAAATGGGAGCTTCTGGCATACCTTACTGAGGAACATGGCATAGTAGCGGTGCAGAGGCAAGTGAAATGTCACTTGATTTGGGGCAGGCTGTGAGAGAGATGTAAGGCATCAGAAACACAAGATGAAAAAGCTTTGCTTGTAAATGAAGTAACTTGTCTTTTAAATTTACCTCATCAATAAAGCCAATGGCATCAAACCAGATCTGAAGGGTCTCCAAACAGTAGCGTACCACAGTTTTAGTATATTCCTGTGTCTCCTACACACAGACAATTTAACATGTTAAAGATTTATGAGATTATACAACAAGTGTAAGTAGCACTTTATGTATAAACTTCATGTTCCATTAATCCTTCAAGATCACAAAGGATGCACAAAGGAGCTTTGTGTGAGAGTACAAACAAGACTTACTTTGACCTTGCAGTGTGTTAAAAGACCCCACATGGGCTGGGCACAGGCCTCGAGCTCTGCTGCAAAAGCTGCATAGTATGTCTGAGACTCAAATTCCACATGTTCATTCAACTCCCGCTTGTTGAGGTTCATACCTATCACACCAGGAAATTATTTCAACAGTTAAGACAGTGACCACGTGACATGGCTTCTTAACATCCATCTAAACAATAAAAAATATATGGTTTTTCCCCATGCAAATATCAAAATGGCCGTATACATATTTGTATACTAGAAGATTATTTCATCCTACACTTATAAATCTTCCAAATCTGTTTGGTAAAGGCCAGATTAATCTCCATAAAACAGGAAAATTTAAAGCAGGAGTTGCACTGCAGACAGGCATAAATTGTAACAGTGACACTGCACATAACATCAGCAAGAGGATACTGAAGCCCACTGTACAAGGGTGAGTGTTATTTATAGGGCTGTGAGTGGAGGACACATCGCAAACGAGTGGCACTAACCACAATGCTAATTCAGTGACAAAGATTCATACTATACAGCCTGCAGCTCACTTTCTCATTAGGCATTATTATTACCACAATAGCAGATGAGACAAGCCTTTGTGTAATTATACATACTGTAGGTATATAAAGTCTAACTGAAAATCTGCACAAATAAGAGCAATCACTTAGGTTAATTACTGTGTTTGTAGCTATGTAACAGTGTTATCAAATCACTAGGCTGCCATAACTAAATCAGTAGTATAAGAGTGAGCAAGTACAGCCTTATTAATAAAGACATACAACAATGGGGTGTGTTACATGTACAACCACAAGATGTTGTGGGATCCAAAAGCAACATATTTTATCATTAATTGTCTCAGCTGTAAAACTTCAACTCTGATTTAGCTAAAGTGGAAACACAGCAGATAACCATTAATATTTGCCCCTCTATAGATATATCTACTTCTGCATTTAAAGCACAGGGCAAAAAAGGCTTTGACTACCAGCATACTAAACCCAAAACTCTGCTACTATCAGTGTATGAGTGGGAGGCATTGTGAAGCACATCTTCCTGCTCAGGCAATAGAAGCAGCATATGGGTCCAACTTACCTTGGAAAAATGACACAAAGCTCATCCACAGCATCAACAACGAATGGTCTTCCAGGAACTTTTTTGCTACACTTTGGTGTGAGAGGATGTTAATAAAGTCACTAACTAATGGCCAATACGTGTTGTTCTTCAACAGAGCTTCACTGCAGTTCACCACGACATGGCGACTGCTCTCTTCATCTAAAGAAGGAAAACAAAAACAAAAAAAAAAAAATAAGGGCAGATGAATGACACATCTGTGCATGTTTTTCTGTACTATCATTAAAAAAACAAAGAAAACTAACAGCAGCATTTTGTTCTTAATATATTAATGGCAAATATGCTTCAAATTATTGTATTAGTGAAAATGAGACAAGGCAAGTCTTTATAAATAAGAAGCAAATGGTGATCTAGCAGCATAAAATCTTCCTGATATCATTTCTTCCATATTTAATGGCTCATAACACCAAGTCATTTCAGCAGGTAAAGACGCATTTGCACAACTTACCCTGAAGTTCACTTTTAATAAGGCAACTCTCCATCATGTAGAGGAGGACTGTGACCATGATGTCCAGGAGCTGACACTCCTCTGTCACATGTCGAGCCAGCTCCTCGTTGCTGAACAGCTGCACACTAATATGTACAATGCGGTTGGACATCGTATCCGACTCATGGCTTTTCATCAGTGTTTTCATGATGAATGCATAATGCTGAACAAATGTTTTAGTAAAGGTGATCTACCAGAGAGGAAAGTAAAAAACCCAAAAACAATTAACTTTTATGTTGATTCAATTTGCTTTAAACCTGTAAACAAAGATCATTTCAGTAAATATAAATGTAAACTAGTAAAAGAAAATACCTTGTAATCTTGATCTGGCAACATGTTGAGTAAGAAAGTGACCATCTTCTGAGGAAACTCATACTTTATTGTCCAAAACAGCAACTCCTCCAAAAAGCATTTATGCTTCAGAGACTCAATAATACACGGGTCTGAGGGAAAAAAAGGTGCATAATAAGAAGTGCAGTCACTAACAAAGTATTTAGTGCATTAAATTACTTTGCATTTACCTTTTGTACTGCTGCTCAACTTAACCCTCTTTCTCTGCCCAACAGACTGCCCTGCATCTTGGTCCTCCTGGAAGAAAATTAAATCCAACAACATCAATTTAACACATCTGCACTAATTCATGTTAATTGGTGAAAGAAAAAAAAACAAAAAACAAAATGAACAAATGTTAACACATGATAATTGGTTAATTACTTATTTAGCAAGTGAAAAAAACAACTATGGTCATTTATGATGGACATTTAACAATGTTTTTTATATTCAATAAGCAAAAATATTTATCCATTTACAAATAATAATGAGCACTGAAGTAAACTTAAAATGCAGATTATACGTGTGATGATGCATACCTCTTTACTGGACTCATCTGGACTCCCAGGCGCAGTGGTCCCTATGGAAATTAAGAGAAGCGTGTTACCACCAGCAGAATCCAATATCAAAAATACAAATGGTTACCGAGATATCAATTTGCAAAACTGCTGCAAATTTGTTTTCTAAGCAGTATTCACCATTGGCCAAAAAATGAAATAACTCATTTTAAAAAAGGGCATTTCCAGCCATAATCGTAATAATCTTTGTCTCTGGAATCACGTCACCTATGATCAGTTCATGTCATACCACAACGTCATCTTGTCCATCTTCGGGTCATCGAGTGATGTGACACCTCTACCCAGAACTCAAGTACAGTGCTCGCTGACCGACAAATGAATGATGCTGATGTCGCAGTAAGTATGATTTTGATTTAAATTATCTTTTTAAAACTATTTTTTAAAAAATTTTAGACTGACAAATGATGAAATTTGCAACCAGAGAACAATTTTAAAATACAAAATGATGGATTCCTGAACTGAATAAAAACGTCCACGTGCTGCAGTTATGTCTGTGAATGGTATGAGATAAACGTGACAAACATTGATTATGACTGGAAACGTCCTTTAAATCATGTATGTTCAGTCATCAACATTCGCTTGAATACCCATGATACAGGCAGGTCGAATTTACCATGTGTCAAACGTGGAAGACACATTAGTCATGTCCAGTGGAGTTATAGAAATATTTGTACCTAATAGGACCATTGCTCCTGCACCTCCTTCAGCACCGACAGTGACATCAGCAGCAGCACCTTGGGCTTTCTCCTCCACAGAAACAAGACCCGAATTCTTCAACGCTGACAAATACTTCTCATAGTTCTTTTTAGCGTACAAATTCTCCTCTTGGCCTGCAGCAGCAGATCAAAACAGAGTAAAACAAGAGCTACCAGTACTTTGCAGAAAAGTTGGAAACACCTGAATCAGTTATTCAGGGACAGAGTGCATGGCCTGCATGAAGGTACAGATCAGCAAGATTTTTCAGCTTAACACTTCAAATTTTGAAATTTTTAATTGAAACCTCAAAAGTAGAAATCATAGAGCAACACCAACAGGCCAGAAAAATTTAACAGTAGTACAATAACAAGGAAAGTACTAAAGCTCAGTGGCGCAGTACATATTATCAACCATAACATTCTCAAAAAAACTAGTGTCTATATTTACCCATGCTCAACTCCTTGAATGTTTGCTGATTGGTCAAGATCTTTGTCAGTACAGTCCTCATTGCCCCTCCCATCTTCGTGAGCTCCTCCAGGAAAGAGATCTGAGGCTCCAGCTGTTGCAGGACTTTCTGTAGATCTCTCTCAGTGGAGGTGTCTGGTAAAACAAGATAAGACATATAGGTCACGAGACTCAGTACTTTGTGAATGATTTTATGTAAACAGTTGTTTACAACTGGTATCCAGCTTGCATAACAAACCCCTGTTTTTATTAGATATGCAAGAGGAGAGTCACGTCATACAGATGGGTGACAAGTTAAAGGAAAAAATCATCAAGCCGTGTTGGGCCTCCATGTACTGCCAGAACAGCTTCAGTGCATCTTGGCATTGATTCTGAAGTCTCTGAACTCTTCTGGAGGGATGAACATGATTTTTTCTTCCTTCCTCTTTGATGCTGATGGTGGTGGAGGGCGCAGTCTAACATGTTGGTCCAAAACCTACCACAGTGACTGAGGCGATAGCATACGATTCACATCATATTCATAGACTTCAAACCATTCAATGACCCTTTATGTGTGAGAGGTGTCATCCTGGTAGAGACCATTCCTATCAGGATAGACGTTTCATCACAGGATAAAGGTGATTACTAAAAAAAATTTTGTGTTGCAGTGACTCTTCCTTCTAAGGGGACAAGTGACCCAAACCATGCCAACAAAATGCCCCCCACAGCATAACAAAGTCACTGGTTTCCTATACTGTCAGGGTAAAGCATTCAGACCTGTAGGTGTTAGTCCTTTAATTTGTCACTCAGTTTAATATAAAAAAGTCAAACGCCAAGTGAATGAGAGTTTCAGACCTTTGATGCTGGGCTTCTGAAGGACACAGACAAATTTTAAAAATTTTGTATCTGAATAAGTTGGTCAGTGAGTCGAGGCGTGTGTACATGGCCATGTCATTATTAAGAGAGGACTAATGTCATGAGTGTTTTCACCTGGTTCAACGTATCCATCCCTCAGATACTGTATGATACACAGGATAAAGCGAGGAAGAACCATCTCAGACATCAGGAGAAGGTCTCGAGGTATTGAGGGCACATTCTCCCCTGTTCTCAACCGATGCCGTCGGCAAAACCTGTCAGAAAGAAAGAAGGGGGGAAAAAATGATGTTACTGCAGACCTCCAATAGACAACATTATTTTCTCTTTAATGAAATTAAAATGGGTAGGCGTAATAAGCTTCAGTCTGATCCTTTCCAGTCTTTAGAGAGACATTAATTATTATATAAAATCTTAATTTTCTTCTGTGCATGTAAAGATAATGCTTTATGTATGTAAATTATGTTTAACGTATATGTTTTAACATAATTTTTTTGGCAGTTTTAAACACTAACAGGGGGGGAAAAAGAAACTGAGTGAAGTTGGGCAGGAAAATCTACAACCATCCATTTAAATTTATTTTAATAAAATGTTTTTAAAAATGTAACACTATCAATGTCTTGAGAGTTAAGTATTGGGTTGAAAGGGTTTCATGTCTCAGTCCCAAAGTAAAGCGTGATTCATCAGCAGCACAGAAACTCCCTGCTTGTATTGATAAGACTACATTTGACTGTCAAAGCAAAAATGAACTGTCACTGTCATACTGTGACCAGCTGCTGGATACTGGCAAAATTCTGGATCACAACTTAGTGTTACTTAGCAACACAATACCAAGATGTGACTGCAATTTGTAACAATAGATTTAGACTCTTTCATAGAGTATTTAATCTAATCTAAGGATGTCCATTTCTGTTTCTGTAGAGGAAAAAGATCAGAGCAACTCAGGGAACCAATGAGATACACAGGTGGATTTTAACCCACAGAAGTTAACTGTCATTTAGTCTTTGACATTTATTTCAGTCAACAATAAATACCAGAAATAATTAGGTTATATTATGTATAAATATATAAATCAATTTACATACACAAACACATTAAAAGGAGGAAGATATTCAAATATTACGCTGTGTAAATAACACAATAACACAACTTACAATATTTCTACTGCTTTTAACTGTAGTAAAAGTGATAATCATAATTAAATCCCAACACACATCTAGGCAGACATATTATCATATAGATACAAATAATAATCAGGAATAAGAATGTGTTGTCCTAGCCGCCAAGTCGATGCTATCCTATTAATAAATGACAAATGTATATCACATGCAAGACATAATCATGTGGAAGCTGACATCTATAAGCAGCTGAGTAAAGTGTTTTAGCTGATAAAATCCTCTCTCTTTCCCACTAAGAACCTGTGAAAACGATACTGGCTGTAACCAGTCTAGGTTAGCATATAGCCAGCTTCATTTTTAGCCCCCGCCAGCTAGCCTCGGACTTACCCCGTCTCTCGCATGACATTACCGTCTCCACAGTCACAGGCCCCGCCAGCCTGGCTCCGGAACATATTGAAATCATGGCCCGTGTGGTCTCCGTTATTGAAGCACTCAGCGCACAGGGACATGCAGGGAGAGATGCCACAGGTCCGGCATCGATACGCTACGAAATTAGCCGTCCACACCAAGCCGCACAGTGTCGCGTTGTCATAGGAGCGCACCGTTTTACAGAAGTCCTCGAAACCGTCTCCTCCTGCTATCAGACATTTACACCAGTCAAGAGCATCCGTGTCCGCCGCTGGTTTCTCGGGATTTAACACAACGTCGAGCAGCTCCTGAAGTTGTCGCACCCCGGAGCTGTTGTCAGTCCGGTTTAAATCTGCCTTCAAGTGGGCGGCAGTGGCTTTCTTGTCCCGGCGCAGCAGCAGCGACGCCGCCATCATGAAACTGTGCTTGTTGTCCACAAATTTATTTTTGTTGTCTTGCTCCCATGCTCTCGGACTTTCTCGCGATAAGGTTCTTCTCTACCCCCCCCTTCTCGTTATTATTGGCCAGAAAATCGTGATAAATCTATTAATGCACAACAACTTCGCTTTTCACCCTTTCCTGTAGTAATATTGCATAAAAATAAATCTCTCTTCTAAATAATATTTTATCGACACATTTTCCATGGTAACATTTATTTAAATTGTGCTGCTTATTTTTAAATCACTAAACGGTTTCACCCCATCCTACATTACTGACCTTCTCACCCCTTCTACACTCTTCCTCGCACTCTTATATCTATTGAACAGCTGTTGCTCTTAGTCGCAAGCAGGGCGGAGTTAATGGGTGGCTACTGGGACAGAAGCCCCAAATGTTTTATCAAAATCCTCAAATCTATTTTTTTTTTTTTTAAATCTGGTTGTAGCAAATTGGTAGCTGAGTTATTAAACTTAAAGGCAATGTCCCTGGTTTGATAGTCATTCCCCAATAATAATAATAATAATAATAATAATTTAATCTAGTTTAAGTTTTTTTTTCCTGAACAGTGACTTCAACTATAGCTGTTGATTGCATACGAGTGAGTTTATAACAATTGCTATTAACAGGGAAACTTCTGAAGACATTTCATTGAGGCTTTGTGAAATAAAAAAATGAATAATATATTTTTTTGTTTTAAATTAATTCCTTATTGTTATTAATTTACATGTGTATTACTACTAATGTTTGCAGTAGTCATATAAAGCAGTAAAATTAAAATCTCTGCATGTAAAAAAACAATAACAACAACAAAAAACCTCAGTCTATATATAAATACCAATTGTGGTGCATTGAGTCCAGATATTGTGTAATCTGTGTGCTGTGTAAATACCAGGGACTAGCTCGGTTCATATACACATTGTTGTGTTTGCTTTTAATAATGAGTTTCAACTTATATATTTCAGTCTTTTACAGTTGTGTTGTATTGTTTTGTTTTTTTTTTTTTT
>JANJYP010045414.1:0-12226 GCA_024605115.1 Rastrelliger brachysoma | reverse complement strand
TACAGCATATAACCCTTCATCTATCTATTTCCCTTTCTCTCATTTTGATACGAGTGTGCTATCTCCTTCCATTAATCTGTCTTCCTTTATGAGTGACCTAATGAAGCGAAGGAGCAAAAAGTGAAAACTTGTCCCTCTGAGACATATCTAAATCAGTGTGATATCTTTACTCCCGATCTCAGACGAGCCTGCAGACTTCATTTCTCAGCCATTTCTCAACCAAGTAACACCACGCACCCCCACACAGTGGAAGACAGAGCTTTTGAACTGTCAACACTCTTAACACAGACTGTGTTCACTGTGATCAATGTGTCTCGCTTGGATCAATCACAAATGGACAGCTCTAATTACAGGTGTGAATGCCTCCAAAAGACATTGAGTATGAAAGTGAGATCCGATCACTCAAACCACATTCCTTCTGGGTTGTGTACGGCCACCTTTTTTTAGCGAATGTGTCCTAGACCACATTGAAGGACCACCTACTCAACTGATGTCCCCTGTGGAAGTACATACTCATTGGTGCAACAACATCGTCATATTTAAGTGCTGATGACTAGAGCAGAGGGTATGAAATCAGCAGAGTAGCTGTAAATGTTGTCAGTCAGTATAAATGTAGTTTAGGTCAGTGAATAAATACTACAACTCCTCAAGACCTAAGTCAAATTCCTGTGTCCTATAATGGGGCTATCCCCAAAATGAGTGACAATGCATTAGCTCACTTTAGGTGGACTGACCTTTAAGGTGGACCAATTATTCTCATTTTAGTGACCATGTCAGCTGCTCCTAATAGTCTGGCTGCTGAGTCTTTTGGTCTTTGTAAAGTGAGATATGACTATAAGTGGTCACTCGAGAGGCATGTAGAGACACATTCTAATACCCGGTGCAAATTGAAGTACTTAGAGCTGTCCACTTGTGATCAGATCATCCAAGATGCCTGTTAATACCAGGTGTGAAGAGGACCACAGACAATCACTGCTGACAAGGTGGAAATCTGCATTCAGACACCGCAGCGGCTGACTCCACTTCAACTGGAGCTGGGCTGAATAGGGGAGTAATTTGCAGTCGTTTTTTACAGTCAATTCATCAATCCAACAATTGGCTTTGCTCTGTAATTGAATCACTTCACTCTTGATACAGTACACTGGTTGTAATTTAAACTTGTAAGGAAAAAACAAGTGTACATGCACACAAACACTAATACTCAAGTGTTTAAGTAAAGCACTTTTGTGTACATTCAAGCCTGCCTTGGTTTTCAGAAGCTTACCAGCCAGAGAAGCCAGGTGAATGGTGAATGGACACTTTTTGGCCAATCAGTTGCCTCAGATCAATGGCAGATAACATGGAGATAGGAAAATTTGCTGAGCTCACACTCTACAAGATTTCAAGTTTAATACTTTTTGAAGCTGATATTGGTACTTAGGTAGTTCATATACACACACACAATAGATGGTCACCAAGCTGCTACTTCTTCTCCTGCCATCTGCAAGATCTCACTGTTGCTATTAACACATTTGTATTTAACAATATCCACCAAATCAGACCCTTACCCCTAGAGGGAATGTGTACCACTTTTTGTACACACTGGATATATCTTCTATCTGGGCTACAACCTCCAAAAGCAGGTGCTACAATCCTCCAGAGTGCCATTGCCCTTCTCACCTCAGTGAATTTGCCCAGTGTCACCCTGTACTGCACCCCCTCTACAGGCCACCTGGGGCTGCTTCTATCAAGTTCAAAATCCACATACAAAGCCATGAAAGAATCAGCATGTGTGGGGAGTCAACATCCAAACCCCAACATCATCTTTTTTAAACTTAATCATTTCAAGACATGCCTCACATGATTGTCCTGCTACTGAAAATCCTCTATTTATAATTCTGTTATTGCTCTCAAAAATAAACCCTCCACATTTTTTCTCAGCTTGGATTTAATATATTCTAGAGACTTAAAGCTGCACTGACAAAAACAAAAATAATTAAGTTAAAGGAATAGTTTGACCATTTGGTAAACATAAATGTTTTCTTGCAGAGAGTTAAAAAAGAAGACCAATTATATGTGTACCCTAAACATGAGCCTACTGAGCTAGCAGGCAATTAGTTTAGCTCAGCTTAGCATGACTGAAAGCAGGGGGAACAGCGGGTCTGGCTTTTACCATAGTTAACAAAAATCACCTCACATCCCCTCTAAATTTAACTAGTTAACATTTTATCTTGTTTCATTTTTACAAACAGAGATATAGTTGCTGATTTCCCTGCTAGTTGTTGCTTCATTTTAGTGTGCAGACATGAGCCCTATAACCCTATAAGCCCTATTAAACTCTCAGCAAGAAAACAAATTCTCAAATTTTAAACTACTAACAATGGGTCAAATAGCTTCTTATTCCAAATAAAAGCTCTGATAAACCCATTGTGCATTGCCTGCTCAACACCAAACAACAAACGGACAAAGTTAGTTGGCTGGTGAATACATAATGGAGCATTTAGCAGCTAAAGAGCAAGATATTTCCCTCAGGCATTGCTGGAGAAAATAGAGTTTGAAAGAAAGCGAATATTGGACTTATTCACAAGGTCGCCAGAAACATGACCCCAAAATGTTGCTCCATGTTTTCTGGATGTGAAAATAACCAACTATTTGCTAATACATTGACCTTAACAGCTTTGTAAGGTGACAATATGTCAGTGTTGTGTTTTTGCTTGTTGGTAACCTGAGTCACCAGATGGTTTGTTACACAGAACCATCTGAGAAGTCGTCCTTGGAAACTGTTTGGAAAAGTGCAGGCACTTTCAAATATACTTGGCAGGTAATTGGATAAACCATCTGTTTATCATCACTGTCTATGAACATCTTAGACTGTGAGGCAGCTGGATTTCCAAGATTACAAGATCACATGAGAATCCTCATAGAACGCTGATTGGTCTGAACCACTGGTGATTCAGACACATGTGCATAACTTGAAGCCTGACAAGATGGATTCTAATGTGATCTATTATATAATTTTGCAAGTCTAGCTGATGGATTGGCAAAGTGGCAAAAACATTTATTAATGCAATTTTGATTTTAGAATTTTGTCTTCTTTTATATGTTGTTTGTTTTTTGTTTTGTCACTGTTGGAATTGAAGCCTATTTTTTTTTAGTTTACTGGACTAACAACAATATGCTTTGTCTTACAAGACAAGATAGCACTGACAATATTAGAGGCTGAATGGGTAAGTAGCAGATAAGAGGGTTGATGATCAGGGTGTGGCCTGAGCTCTGCTTCCGTTATCCCCAATCTACAGGGATAAACCTCAATCTGGATTGGATTAGCCTAAAGCACCGTGAGCCTAATTAGGAAAAGCTTATTGCAGTAGGCATCAGTCTAATAGTGAAAGATTGACTTTCAAAAAGTAAAAATGGAAGTCACTGGGTGCATCTGGGGTTGAATAGAACAAGGAGGGCTGTGCTGAGTAAAAAGGCACAAAGAAGAGCAACAATGAGAATGCATACTGTGGTTGAGATGTGCTATATGAAAAGAAGACAAAGGAATGTTTACTAGATGGAAGAAAGGTAGACTGATAGAAATGATTGCTCAACGGGGGGTTATGAAACAGAGAGGGAGAGAGTTCTCAGAAACACCAGATTGAGCTGCAAATCACAGTCAACCCAGAAATGATTCCTGGACCGCTGAGAGCCTGTTGCTATGGGAACATCATCATCACAGGCACTGCTTTAATCCGTGGAAGCCTGTTAAGTTAACATGAGGCTCAGGCAGCCACCTTATGCTTCCGTACTCACAACACAACACTGTGCCAGCATTGTAGCTGCTCACCACCAGCAAGATTTATTTACAAATGTTTTGCTATTAGAAGGCAGGATTACCCACTCTCTGTTTGTATACTGCTTCTTTTCAGGTTTTTTTTTTACTTATGTCTGGTTAAATAGACATGGGATGATTTGCAAAATACATAGTTTTGTGTATTTGACCCCCTGCCTACTGCACTTTGTCCCCAATACTACCTTAATCCCATCGAACTTTGTGTCAGAATCTAACCTAAAGGCTGAAAAGACTGCTGTATAGTGGCCCTGCGGGTAAAAACCCAACAACAGCTCAGAAAACACAACTACATTTCTGATTACAGACAGGATTCAACAACATTTTTTTTGTGATTGGACAGAGCTGGTGTGTCTGCTTTGAATGACAGGAGGTTCAGGTTCCTTGGGCTTGCTAGTCATGCACTTCAGCTAACTGAGCAATGAATCAGAACCCCAGCTGCAATTGAGGTTGCTGCTACTTTTAGTGACTTTTCATACCAGTATTGACCTGCAAATAATAGGACTTGTTATGTGTTAGACTATAGACTGTTGTGTTTTTAGAAATGTTGTTCTGTTTCCTGAAATGCTGTTCTGTTTTGTGAAATATTATTGATACACTGGTATGAAAAACTAGTGATACTTAATAACTTGCAAGAAAAAGAAAGGCAGGCGGCAACAAAAAGGAGAGGCCTAAGAAGGCAGACACAGAGAGAAAAGCTGGGAGATGTGTGATACAGTATACTGAAATACTTTACACAATCAATGCCAACTGGGATAAGGGACGACCAGAGAATAAGGCTCCACTGTTGACAGTCAAAATGGATGAGGAGTCTGCATCTGGGCATTAATGCCTCTGAGCCTTACTGTTTCTCCCCAGCAGAGCAGTCAGTCAGTCAGTCAGTCAGTTATACAACCAGCTCAGGCATGACGGTAGTGGTGGAGGAATTGGGGGTTGGGGTGTATTGTTTTGGATTTGCTTCTCAAATCAGATATCTGTCGGTTTGCTTCAATAATCCTGTGATGTAGGCAGCATTAATGTACTCAGCCAATGGAGAGGACAGGAGAGGAGAGCCTAAGCTCGCCTGCTAAATCATAATAGTGCCTGAATCGGTTCATGATTTACAAGTCACCTCTGTCATATAGATGAAACCTGCAGTAGTAAAATTGTGAATAAGCTGTGTTCCGTTAACTTTACTGATGGATAGTGTAAGTGAAAAAAGGCCAGAGGAGTTGAGGAGAATAGAGTATGACATCCAGCTTGGGCTCCAGGAGGTCTGTTTGGAACCGACAGCTGTGACATATGAGTGTGTGTGTGTGGTGCTGACACACGGCCCAGCATTAGTTGCTAGCAAATAATGTGATGGATGAGGCTGGATGAGCTGGCCATGGAGGCTTTAGCCTACAGTACATTGAGAAAAGTATTTGCATAAGCAGGTCAGCTTAAGTGTCATGTTGAGACTTAAAATGTTGCTTAAATAAGCGGTGATCAGTCAGTGATGTGTGACAAATGCACTTCACTCCAGCAAAATCAACTTTTTTTTCAAATTGACTTACATGAACTTGAAACTATATTTACAGTGTCCTAAAGATGATATTACAAAACTAGCATATGTGATCCTGTTAAAAGATGTTTTATTTTCACAAATGCATTGCTGTCATACATTACTGTCTATAAAACAAAAAACAAATTTGTTGCAGTGTAAAACCAACAATTGTGTTCTTTGTTAATATGCTACACTCACTCACATTTATGATCAAATAGAGGAGAGTGGTTTGGGACATGAGACTGGCAGGGAAAGGTAGAATGGGGAGCAGAAAACAATAGAGCCAGAGGTATAAAGTGAATCAGTGAGGATACTACAATATACATCTCATTTTCTATTTTCTCACAGATGTAGACACCACAAAGGACCCTTGTCAAAAGGTTAAGTGCAGCCGACACAAGGTGTGTATCGCCCAGGGCTACCAGAGAGCTGTGTGCGTCAACCGCAAGAAACTTGAACACAGGTGAGTGTGTGTTGCTCCTGGGCAAGTGCTGAGTAACTAAGTCCCAAAACACAGATGTACATGTAGTCAAAGTTTCTCTCTGTTCATGCACGCTAACATGAGGCAAACACAGTCAAAATTGCTGTGTTTCCCTGCTGGCTGCAGTGGTCATAGAAAAGCTTGTTTGTGCATCAGTGCAGTTTGACTGCCTGCTGTGTAATGATAAGCTAATACATTCAGGCAACATGGAGTAGTGCTGTTTGCTAGACCCTGTTCAAGTTGGTGCTGCTCTGTCTGTACTCAGAATTAGCAAACAGTTGCTGTCTCAGCTGGACTTTCTGAGCTTCAAGTGTTCATGCGCCCTCTGTCCTACAGACTCAAGCAGCCTGTGCTCAGGTCTCCTGACGGAAACTGTCAGCCCTGTCCCATCTCCTCCACTGGACCTGTGTGCGGATCAGACGGACACAATTATGCCTCAAAGGTACACTGAAACAAATGTATACCCACAGGGCTAGGCATAATTCAAAGCTACTGCTTATCCACTTTCAATGCTATGGTTNCTGTGTGCGGATCAGACGGACACAATTATGCCTCAAAGGTACACTGAAGCAAATGTATTCCCACAGGGCTAGGCATAATTCAAAGCTACTGCTTATCCACTTTCAATGTCATGTTATCATGTAACAGCTGTTGTTCAATTTAATGATTTTAAACCAATTTTAAGTTTTGTATGGAATAAAGCAGAGCAACACAAATACAACAAGAACAAGAACACAATTATTTGCATTTAACATAAACTTGATTATTTATTATTTTACATACATTTGCAATATTGTGATGTTCAGTATAAATAATGGAAAAATATTTCTATTAATATCAGGATCCTGACTTTGACAGTGTTTTCCATCCCTACATACTTTATACCTAGCTTTTACCTAAATCAAATGTAATTTTAATAAGGTTGAATCAAGTGTGTGAGGCTTATATTAAGGGGCAGATTCTCATTCCCAGTGTAGAGTTGGTATTAAATTATCCCTGCTAAAATAGCTTATAAAAATCTTTTAAAAATGTTGAAATTATGTTGAAATAAAAACCAGCCTGTGTTAGTTCTGTGATGATAACAGCTTGATAATGACCACTAGATCATAAATTGCACATGTGAATGTACTATAAAGAATATATGACGAATCAGTTGAGGTAATGGCACTTACATTGGCACTTGCTCTATAAAGAAAGAATGAAGGTAGGTAAATAATGACTAGGTGTAGGTGGAGGGGGGATATTACTGGCAGTGGTACTGTCGAACATCCCTCAGCATAAAAAGTGAAAATGATTCCCATGTAATGTACATATGAATTCAGCACTACATATGTTCTGTAATCTATGCATCATAATTGGTTGTGGTAATACAAATTACTAAAATAGACCAGACATCTATTAATAGACATGTGCAGTGAAATTCTGCACAGTACGTATATCACAATATGTGTATCAGATGCCAGTACATCTGTTCACAGCTTTGACTCTGTTATATATGTGCTAATACAATGTACTATGCATTGTATGGTAAATAGTGATGTACACCTCGTGCATTCAGAGCTGAGCAGTGTGAAGAGAATCTCACAGGGGGTACAGACACAAAGAGCCATGATATATAGCCTCAGGAGGACCAATTGGTGGCTTGTCATGACAGAATCCCATGTGTTATTGATTTATGATTTGTCTTTTGGATCACTATTCCTGACCTTGTGTACATGTAGAGGTTAGAAAGCGTATCCAAGAACAAGTCTCAAATTTGAATTAAGGCGTACAGTTGGTCATCTCATGAATATTTGATCTGTGTTGCAGCAATAATTCATTTTGCTTCACCTTTGTGTCCCTTTGTCAATATTGCTGGTGTATGTGTGTTTATGTGTGTTTGCATTGCAGTGCAAGCTGGAGCAGCAGGCATGTCTTACAGGGAAGGATCTTACTATGAAGTGTTCAGGTCTGTGTCCTTGTCCAACTGCTACGCCTCCTTCTAAGGAGAGTAAACACGGTAAGATTGATTATACACATTAACCATGGCAAAAAAAATCTGGGCAAATATATTGAATATGAATTCACCAGTAATAGCTACAATACAAGGCTTCTTATCACTTGTTTTCTGTTGTGTCTCACAAACATGCACAATGTTAGCACAGCAATCATCACAACAGCATGAATAGGTTAAACAAATATCTTATTCTTCTTCTCCCTCTGGCCTCCACAGATAGTTGTACTGGACAGGATCTGGCTGATCTTGGGGAGCGTCTGAGGGACTGGTTCCAGCTACTGCAGAGCAATTCCAAGCAGAATAACAACAGCAAGCCTGGGGCCAGAACTACTGCAGCCAACACCGCATCAGGTTAGAGCTAATACTTAAAGCATAAAGAGGGAGTTACAATAATTACATCCTATTATGTCTTTATCTTGAGGCCTATAGGTGCTAATTTATTTTGGCAGTTTTGGCACAGAAAGCTACAGTAAATCAATTATGGTGGCCTTTCACACAGCATTTTCTGCCTCAAAACATTTTCCCAAACTTTTATCATTGTCTAACTTCCACACATCTGTAGTTCAGTAGCCTGTCACTCTAAATGTTCAAGTCTCTCATATGATGGTTTGAGAAGCTGACAAGAAGCCTGAGTCATTTAAGCTAGCCTTATGCTCCATACCCTGTACGAGCAGCAATCCTTTAGTAATATGGAGTTGAACCAATTGGACACCA
Source organism: Rastrelliger brachysoma (assembly GCA_024605115.1). Lineage (NCBI taxonomy): Eukaryota > Metazoa > Chordata > Actinopteri > Scombriformes > Scombridae > Rastrelliger > Rastrelliger brachysoma. The sequence goes on along the minus strand of JANJYP010045414.1, from coordinate 3,699 downwards.
TAATAACAAAGGTAACACAGAACTCAAATGAGATTTTTTTTTAAAAAAAAGCTGTCCACCCACTTGACCAAGATGGAATAAACTTTTCAGAAGACATTTTTCACAGATGAAACTAGAGTAGAGGACATGTCCAGCAGTGACAATATTCACCTTATTAACCTACCAGAAATGAACAAGAATAGCACCAATTGGCAAACTAACACTACTACTGCAACTGTGGCTACATTCAATTTGCATTAGAAAAATGCCTGAGTGTTGCTGAGATGTAGTCTATCCTTAACAATGATAGAAAGCTATGTAAATGAATGGCCAAATTACCTACATTAAAACATTATTTATCGACAGAAAATTGCATTTGTTTGTATACCTGTATAGTTCAATTTTCTTTGAAACAGCCAATAAGACTTTATGTATACAAGACTTGACATTATTGGTGCTGACATGAACACTTCCTTGATCTCTTACTAGATAGATGCCGTGCACCACCTCAGCATACTCATCCCCCTACAGTTGCATTTTAAGGTCCTATTAGTGATTTCAGTCTCACTGTTTTATCTATAGCCATAAAGCCTTCTTCAAAGACAAAATAGTTTCTATTCAGAGAGGCATTAAAACCTATTCAAGGATAGATTATTTCCTGGCTTTATTTTCTCAAACTCACTCTGCTGTCCTAATCCTTTATTTGATCATGGTGTAATTACTTCACAGTTTACACTCGCTGACACCCCTACCAAGGCTACACAATGATGCTTTAATGCCATGTAACTTAAAAACAATGATTATTGAACATTTCTGAAATACTTACAAAGTTTTATCTCAAAGAATGCCAACACAGTAGAGGGTCCTCTAGTGCTATGAGGTGCAGTTAAAGGATTTGTAAGAAACACAATCTCCTTTGCTTCTCATCTTAATCGAACAAGACTGTGAAAAATAAATACACTTGAGAATGATTGGCAAAAGCTGGAACAGGACCAGCGAGGGGTTGGTGTACCATGCTCTCTCGCTGTGCTATACCAAGCAACTCATTAAAATTAATATGTTTGAATAGACATATTTGCCTGATAGTCATAACTGCAGCCAAAAAGATGATGACTTGACCTTGGAAACCTCCACATATAGTTACAAAAGCTTGAAGGATTAGNCCATGCTCTCTCGCTGTGCTATACCAAGCAACTCATTAAAATGAATATGTTTGAATAGACATATTTGCCTGATAGTCATAACTGCTGCCAAAAAGATGATGACTTGACCTTGGAAACCTCCACGTATAGTTACAAAAGCTTGAAGGATTAACACATATATTGATCAAATTAAAATATAACTATCAACAATAAAGAAAAGCATGGTGCCACTGCTTGTGTGATAGCAGAGAAAGTGAATGAATTGCTGTAATCACCATTTCAATCTATTGCTACATTTTGGATGCTTGTGTCCTGCATTTGTTTGTTTTTGTTTTGTGTGAGTTGTTGCTTTTATGTATCTGAAGCAAGGGAGCAATAAAAAGACATAGTAGTCATGAAAATTAAATTCTTACAAATTTAGCTTTATGTTCTGTNCTGAAGCAAGGGAGCAATAAAAAGACATAGTAGTCATGAAAAAGTTCAACAAGGAAAATTAAATTCTTACAAATTTAGCTTTATGTTCTGCAGGTGTTTCATCCACCTTCAGGTTTTATCAAGTTCTCACTGGGTAAATCTTGCAATGACTTTCTGGATATGAAAGGTATTTGAAAACATTATAGGGCCGGAAACTCAAAACCCTTAGGTGGATGGATCACGATTATATTGCACCACTTACTGCACGCTGTGCTTCAAAGCAACAGGAAGTGAGCCTCGGGATCTGGTTGGAAGCACGTTGATGCCTGATAAGCACTAAGTTTTAACCAAGATTTAAAGTCTGTGGTGGAAAATTCTCACAATGCGCTCTCATTTCTACGGGTGTTTTCATTATTGTCTTGAAACTGTCATGTGGAGAAAATAATGAATATAGTGGATATACACTGGGAACAAGAAACATTTCTGAGTACCATGGTCTCATTATCCATTTGTGCAGCTGTCCCCTGATAAAAATGAATATTTGTTTGTTTGTCTGTCTTTGTGTTTGCAGTGCTGGACAGGAGCCTGGTGGCCAGCTGTAAGGACTCCATAGGCTGGATGTTTTCCAAGCTGGACACCAATAGCGACCTGTACTTGGACCAGGCAGAGCTGGCTGCCATCAATCTGGACAAATACGAGGTCTGCATTCGGCCCTTCTTCAAATCCTGTGACTCCTTCAGGGACGGCAAGGTTTCCACAGCAGAGTGGTGCCTCTGCTTCTGGAGAGAGAGTGAGTATTGTGGAGTTTTTGTGGAGTGTACGTTTTATATTTTCCCGTGCCTGTGTGCTGACATATTCCCTTTCGTATACAAATTCAAACTTCAAGGCGCTCAGCTGCCCTTAGGATGGCCAGCTCTGTGTTGTTGTGTTGCGCCGGTCACTATTTGTCATCCTACTCCTACTCATCTTCCTGTTCTCCTATGGGACAAAATGGTCACCGCAAGCCACTAAAAACATTCCTGCTGCTTGCTGACAGCCTCCTTTTCCCACAGCTCTTAGAGATGTCAGCCAACCAGCCAAGCAGAAACTAGGTCTAGCTCCCGAGTTTTTCTTTTAAATGGAAAATACAAAGGGAATACATGGGGATTGATATTGAAAACTAAAGCAGGTCATTGGAAATCATTGATTACATTTGCAAGACAATTCAGTTTGTGACTGCTGATTGTTTGGAGTGTGCTTTATTCATTTTTGAAAAATAAAAACCATACCTTTTTTGTCTCAGAGCCGCCCTGTCTGGCTGAACTAGAGAGGATCCAAGTACTAGATGGCGGCAAAAGAAAGTTTGGTAGGTATTTGACTTCTTGTAAGAGCTTTACAAACCAACTGGATCTGTCTTTCTTAGTTGAGGGTTTTAATCAACCAGATCACAAGCAGTAGGCGGAGATTAGTTCCTGATCAGCCTTGTGGATTAGAACTTGATATTGACAGACGNGTGCGTGCATGCGTGCGTGCGTGCGTGCTTGCGTGCGTGCGTGCGTGCGTGTGTGTTTGTGTTTGTGTGTAAATGAGTAAATATGTGCACTGCAGTTTTTGGCTAGCTGACTGGGCTCTGAGTCAGGACTCTCCAAGGACACAGAGCGACTAGCAGAGGGCAGGCCGCCAGCCTAAAGCTCAGATGTTCCCTTGAAAGGCTGGATGGGCAGTTTTGTTTTGCCCTGTCTCATTTGTGTCACACTTCATTGTGTTTTTAATTACTATTAAAAAAAATATCCTTGGAGTATTTAATTTTCTGACAAATTCATCCATCTCTGAAGAGATACTGCCTCAGTGATAAACACAACTTTTGTACTGTTGTGCCTTTCCTGTCTTTCTGCACCCTTTTGTGAACACAAACTGTATTTCTTATTCATGTTATAGTTCAGGAATGAAAATCTTGTGTTCTCCCTTATCCCATGATGATTAGCTGTCTACCTGCACGCGCATATCCCAAAACAACCACAATATGCTGACTTAATACTTATTCTGTATCTTGCACTGTGAACATATTTGTATTCATGGAATATGGAATTGGCTGCCACATATGCTGTATGCATTACATTCTCACTTGGGCTCAGTGCCATGTATAATAAGCCATGATGCAGGATGTGTTCATCTGCTCTTGTCT
>JANJYP010045296.1:0-10179 GCA_024605115.1 Rastrelliger brachysoma | reverse complement strand
AAAACCTTCTGTACTGTGTCTCTTCTTACTTCACTGTTTCACTAACATCAACATAAAGGAGAATAAAATGTTTAAATCAAATGTATGTTTTTGTCAAACTATATTGCTAAATTTANCAAAACCTTCTGTACTGTGTCTCTTCTTACTTCACTGTTTCATCTCTCAGTGTTTCGCTAACATCAACATAAAGGAGAATAAAATGTTTAAATCTTATTTAAAACTATATTGCTGCATTTTAAAAAAGGGACATATGCACATTACCAAGTCTATATTTATATTCTGGGGCTCTACTTGAAGATCTTTGCATGATTAACAGTTCCTATACTAGTTGATTATACAATCCTTCAGTTTGGCCCCAGTATGAAACAGGCTGCTTTAGCTCCTGTCACTTCAAGACCCCCCCTCCTGATGAGTCCAATCTGTTCTGGTTGGTTTTCAGAAACTGTCCCTCGACAGACTTTCAGCTGCTAGTGTCCATGTAAATAAACAGTAGTAGTAAAATTTCACTGCTTTTCTCAAAATGAAAATAACTCAAATACATCTGTACATGGTCGAGCCTGACTTTTACCAGAAATATGCGAGTGAACAACCTTAGCGAAAAGACTACCAAGTTATGGCTGTTTGTACAGACAATCATAAGGATGAAGTACAGGTAATAAGTGAAGCATTCAAAGCATGCTTAAGTCTGGGTTTTTCTTGTTCAGGCAGCATCTTTATACACTTTAAGTTTTGGATATTTGAACATCATAATACGTAGTACAACAGAAAATAGAAAGCCAGTGTCCCAGTTGAAGTTAAACGAACATTCAGCAGCTGTTTCAAATTTAATAATGTATTTCAAAACAAACAAATCAATTCCTTATTACTGGGAAAGAAACACACTCAATGTTTTATTTTCCTTTTAAACTTGAAACCAACATGCACTACACCAGATAAGATTATATTTAGAGCAGAACCTGTTTGAAAATTGCTAAAGATAAACTAACTTTATCACTTAAGTGATAAAGGTGATGGATTGTTTGAGTGCCTGCAGACAGGGGGAAAAACAAGACATGGTTTTAAAGCATGTAGATATTATTGGAGGAAATGAAATGCACAGAGTTCGAAGTTTTTTTGCAAAAGGAATGAGGAAGCCAATTTAAATGTCCGTACCAGATGCATTTTAACATCAGGTATTAAAACTACACATCCAGCTAAATCACATCTAGATGCAGCTGGGATACCGAGTGCATGTTAATGTAAGGTGTACAGGGGCCACTGGCAACTAAAAATATAGACAAGACAAAAGAAGAACACCCAGAGTGCCTAAAAAAAGACACAGGAAGCTAAGTATTTTATGTCAGCAAGAATCTCTTGAATATATTGTACTCGGCTATTCTGGCAAGTGGCGCATTTGTGCCGTAGTATGTTGCATGTTTAATTCTGCTGACAAAAACAGTGTTAACACGACTCAAGAAAGCCGTCTGGTGGTATAAGCCTAGACTCCCTGAAGGATGTAAAAACAAAAAAAAAGGGGGATGATAAAGAGGAAAACAGAGACACAGACTCACCATAAGCTATAAAGTGCATCCCGTGACAGCTAAGAGGGTTTTCAGTAATCACCATGTCTTGTCTAAATCCTCTGGCGAATGCCCGAAGAAACCTTTTATTTTATCTCAATGATTTGCTTTCAGTGTGAAAGTGCAATACAACATGTGCCGCTTACTCCCCATTTTGGGCAGAAAATAAAAAGAATCCTATTTTTTTACCTCTATAAAATAAATAGGTGCAGCTTTTTCCTTCTTTTTTTATTACCTGGCCCTGGCCTTGTCTCTCTAAGTCGACCACACACATGTCCACAATGGGCCCCAGGTTGGTGATGGTCTCCATCACTGCCACATATGAGCCTTGGTCATTACTGTCCACGTTGAGCTGCAGAGACACAAACAGACTTTTAAGATTAAAAAAGATGGATGGGAGTGCACCGTTTGACAGCAGTTAACACACTTCATTTGTCACTTTTTATGGACTTCTCTTTAAGATTTGAAAGATTAAATGTTTAAGATTTAACACCAGAGGGGAAAAATACTTCTTTAATAATACCGCCAGCCTTCATCAGACATTATCAAATTATTTTATTAACTTTAGCACAGACTCTTAGTTGCACCCCAGGTTTATGGAGCATTTGCATAAAATACACACACAAATTGATCATTTACTTTCAAGAAGCGTAAGATGCCCTCAGGCCTAGTCTTTTTAGATGCCCTTTTTTTTTGTTAGATTTGCTATAACCTGAGAGAATCACTTGATCAACAAAACAGCATATGAAACGGTGTCTTACTGCTTACCTTCACTAACTGGGAGTCACCCAGTCTGGAACCCACAAACACCACACTGTTATCCAGGTAGGTCAAACACTCAGCAATGGACGTCTGTCAGTGGAGAGAAACATAACATCTTAAACAGTCATATAAATAATATTTAATAATGCAGCTTTTTTTTCTGCCTGCTTCAGACTTTAATTCAGTTATGCTGCAAACTTTGTCTAAAATCTCTGCAATTAATCAGTTTGGTAAGTTATATGGTGTGAAAATGTCTTCAAATGGGCCAGATGAATTCAGGGTCCCCATAACACTTATATATAAGATAAGATAAGGGGATAAAAGTACTGAATCAGGCAGGGGTTTGATGCAATTATAATTATACTCACTGGTCCATTGAGCAGGCACTGTCTTACATATCCACCTATATAACACCTCTTTCTGCAAAGATACATTCATGGTGTTACACCTACTTCTTGGACACCCACCTATTTTTCACCGTCGCCTTCGGTCTTGGGCAGTCATGCTTTTCTAATCAAGTTATTTAGCACTTCTTCAAAACCGCAGGTATCCTCCATAAAGCCTTCAGTAGTTAGTGTTTGCTTTGTAACCGTGATATCAGCACATACGTGTATAGACTAAATTGCCAATTTCAGCTTTGAAGCTGCGGACACACGTATAATAAACATAAAGATATTTTTCACATACCTCAGTAGTCAGTGGCTGCTTTGTAATTGTAATATCAGCAGACAGGTGAAAAATAAATAGCCTGTGTTTGCTTGAAATAATATCAGCACAGACATGCATCCTCTAGCTCTGCATTGTTTTTTCACCCTTGATGTTATGCCCCCTTGTTTTCAAAGTCAGGACACAGTGACCTGACTGCCCACCCAGCCAACACGGGACTATAAACAGAATAATATAACGTACCTGATAAAGTTTTACAGTAAATTATGTATTTTGAGATATTAATGCATTAAAGAAATTAAAATATCCCTCACTCTTTATAGCTGATCATTGAGAGTCTACAGTACATATAACAGCTTATCCATTATCATAATTAACACCTAAAATTAAGCTAAGCCACAATTTTACACTTGTGCATTATGTTTTAAATGATTCATCAGTGAGTCTATAGCCAAGAAATGTAGTAAATGACAAGTTGTGCAAAACAGGTTACATCATTAATGCAAAACCACCACATGTTTAACTGGGTACACTTCGCTTCCATCTTCTTCTGTTTAGAGTCCAAAAAGAATAAAAAATGTTTCCTAATGATGAAGACGCAGTCTGTTACACATGCTCTGGTCCTGTCCCCAATTATTGAAGAACTGGACTAAAATATGTGAAACACTGACACAGCAATTATTCTCAGGATTTTGGAATTTTCTTGCAATAACAACTCTGGCCCATTGCAAATAGTCTTGGCTTTCATTATTTTACTGGCTCGGCACCTTGTTATTATTAAATGGAAACGCCCTACATTTAAAGGTTGGAGGTACTGAACTGTATCAGCTAAAGAATTTAATATACTCTGCTAAAACACCTCTGAAAAAGCTCTGCCTGCCTGATGCTGAGGAGTAAAGTTTTCCCTTTACATTTATCAATTTAACTACTTATTTATTTCTTCGGCTACTTTTTGTCCATGTTTGTGGTGAGGCTTTATACCCATGAGGTTGGAGTGAGTTGTATATTCGATTTTTGTTAAAGTTAAAAAAAAAGATGCATTAAGTTTTTCTTTTTAAAAACAACTTTTCAATTATTTAGTGTAGGATTTGTTTGCAACTGTAAATTTAATATTTTTATATTTATGGTTACTGTTGGCCAAAAAAAACTTAGCAATTATGAGACATCATTCGAAACCCTCTGGTGATTTCAGATGTAAGATACTTATTATTTCTGACCTTCTACATAGTAAAGCAGTAATTGGAAAAAGTATTAAAAAAATAGCGATTATTTGAGGCCCCACTCACACTTGACAGAACAGTTGGTTCAGCTATACTGAAACACAAATTAAGTCATGATGATGATGGCAGATGATTACATTAATGCGCAATTTTGTTCTGTGCCAAATTAAAGAGGAGGTAGAAGAAGACAGTTAATAACAAATTTAATTAAATACAGGCAGAGCTGTGTTTGACATAAACACTGTTTTCAGATGCATTAGTGAGAACATGACCTGACACTCTCTAAGGTATTATTCATGCACCATAAAGACTGTTTTGTTTTGCTTTTTGTCTGACATTTTAATGCCAAGCTGCTGCTGCCTCTTGACTGAGCAGACCGGTCCTAAACTATAAAGTTTACAACGATTTGGAAAGCAATCTGTCTCCAGCTCAGCAGTCCTATTCTTCTCAATTGTATCCAGCTCCAGTACCACTCAGTGGACTGGCTAGAAAGCATTTTACCTTTCTAAATTCCTTGGCAAGTCATTAAAAGGAAGGCGCCACAAGCCAAAAGCTGTCTGCCTTTAACGTGAGATTAAGCTCTGAGCACGGTATTGACATACAGTCATTGTATAAATCAACTTCAAAGGGATAAGTGACACCCTGGCAAGCAAGCAACAAAGATGTGGGATAATTTTTCTCATCTCCAGCACAAGTGTGGACTGATCCATTAGCCCCTGTCAAAGCCGTAAACCATTAAAAAGTCAATTGCAACAAAGGGGCACAGAGAGGAAAAGGCAGCTGGAGGAAAATCAACAACCAACAGACAGGGTGGACGAAGCCNGAGAGAGAGAGAGAGAGAGAGAGAGAGAGAGAGAGAGAGAGAAATTGGGAGAAATGCCAAAGAAACAGTAGGTGGATAAACAGAATGAAGAGAAAAAACACATAAAAAAGTAAAGAGAATAAGATTAATGAAGGACCTCTCCAAGCAGCTCCACATGCAGGTCTTTGAGTGCCACAGTGCCGTCCATCAGCTCCTCTTTCTCCAGCAGCAGCATGAACAGACGTCCCTCCATGTCTCCCAGCAGGTAGCGTGAGCCGTTGGGGTCCACCCGGTTGTGACAGACGATGGTGCTTTGCTGTAATTACTGTAAATCCACACACACACACACACACACACACAGACACACAAAAGAAAAAAAATCTGTCAAGTAATGCTAACAGTTCAAGTAAAGCCAAAAAGAAAAAAAAATCTCTTAAAATTACATCACTACCCCAAAAATCTTTGTTCTCACTTCATGAATTATCTATATCACAACGACGTCCAACAGAGCCAAATACACTGGTCTTCAGGAAGTCTGTTTTGTTCTCTTCATTAAGAAAACATACACGGTGGAGTTTCCCCAAAAGTACAGCTTGAATCTAACTCAAACCACTGAGTCTTTTATCCCAACAAGAGGAGCACAGATTCAACATGCTGTCCCGTCAGTGAGCTGAGTGACAAATGGATAATAATGAAGCTTTACAGGAGAGAGGAGAGGATCCTACGCAGTTTGGAAACATTGACCTGTTCCATGTTTGAAAGACTACGATCTGAAAGTAAATCACACATGGTAACATGAGGGTATTAATTATAGAAGAAGCTCAGTGTGTTCAGTGCAATAATTAGAGCCAAATCAATACTAGAATACTGCAAGTTGAGACCAATTTCAGTAGCTGAATTTTTAAGAAATATACTTAATATTTTATGCATGAGCCAATTACAAAGAACATTTTAAAGGATTCTTTTAATTTAGTAATCAAAAAAAATTGGTAAAAGTACTGAAGAGGACATTAAAGAAAACTTTCAAGTTCTCTGGTGGACAAACTATGTGATGCTGATTCAGTTTTTAAATAAAATATAATAGGCACTAAGTTAATGTCATTGCACTGATAAAATAATACAATGAAACTGAGCTCAAAATTAAAATCAGTAAATGTCCTAAATAAACAACTGCCTTAAAAATGATTACAATAAACAATCATTTATAGAAAAAAAAAATCAATAAATCATTGATAGAAAAATAAAGTTTGCATATTATCTTTAACATTCCTGTAATGAAGTTTCTTATCATCAATTAACTGACCCATACAGTGATATTTCCGCATCTGTGATAAGCAAGAATAATACTGACTAGCCTCTACTTTAAAGTCTTTCTGATTTTTGCAGCCTGATAAAAGTATTATGTCATGTCATATATTACATCATATAATATTGGATATGCTTCTCAAATAAAACCACTAAAGTTAAGTCAGGAAACTCTGATGCAACCTATCTACAGGAGTGCATGATGTAAAACGTAGCTTGTCTTCTACCTTCCTCTTGATCTAAACCACCTGTGGATATTATCAGGGTTACTCTCAGGTTTCAGTCCTGGAGTCTGAAAATACAAAATTTAACATATTCTGGCTCTCTGTGGGTGAGCTGGCTGTCCAGATAACTAATTAACACTGTGTGGATTTTTTTTTTTAATAAAAGACAAGCTTTCATTTCTTTTTTGTTTGCAGTTATCGTCATACAGTTGTCTCACATTATCCTCAGTTGAAGCCTGAATATACAACTTCTTTTTTTTAGTGCTCATGGTGTTGACGAGGTGGGATTCAATCCTCCAACAACAACCTACTATGGAGCAAGTCAGCTGTTCAGTTTAAGTTGCCATGGTGATTTATCCCCATTAGAAGTGAGTCATCTTCGTGATACTGATTAAACCCTTCGTTAAGCCCAAAAGATAGCTGGCTAAACCAGTCTCGCTGTGTCATACAGACCCCAGATTGGACTTTTTCAATCATTATGACGTCAGCATGTTATCTACAGAGCTTTGTTCTTGAAATGCTGGAAGAGTCCCGCTCTCTTGTCTCCACTATAACTTTAGGATAAGCTGGCCAGCTGGTTAGAAGAATAGTAGTCGTGATTGGAAATGGCATAAAAATCATGTAGTGTGACTGAGCCTGCTCTATTTCTCCCTTAACAGAAGGTTTTGTTATTGTCGTTGTCTACTGTGCAAGCTAAGTCAATTTCTCACTTGATCGAACCTTTACAAAACTCATTTTCACAATCCTCCTGCCTGTGCTATTGCTTACATCTTTTGTCAAACTCTGGTTTTCGCTCTTATTTTTTAATGTTTCCCAAATCCTTAGCACCCACTCTGGATTGGATGGCAGGTAATTAGTTTGTCAGATTCAAAAACCAGACTGCTGGTCCGCTACAGACCAGTATGAAAATGTATAAGAATAGCATGGGAACATTTAACAGATCTCCATACTGACAAAAGTTTTGGTATATAGCATTTGATTTCCCTCCCATCTGTGCTCAACAGTGGCAATTCATTAATTAGCTGCCAAAAATGCTGTTATACATCAAAAGAATATCCTTCTGTGTTTTCTTGACACTGCTGACTATGTTTCAGCTGAATTCTAATTTTAGATTTAGGTGAAAATTAGGTATCGCACCAAAAAAGCCCTTCCGTCTCTTCCCTCGAACATCTCCTGAGCAACGTTGGGTAGTGTTATTGCACAGAAAAAAAAAAAAAAAAAAAGAGTTGTAACTGTGAAAAAACATCAAGTGTTGCAATGTTGTCTGTACAACTAAGAATAGTATCAGTACTTTATAGTGAAGAAAAGAAAAACAACAAAAAAGTAACTTAACATGTGTGGATGTTTAGCTGCAGGATGTTTATCTGGTGTTTGCTCAAGTGGAGTTTACCTACTGCCTACTTACCTGCAATTTGCAACATTTCTTTATAAGACCTGTTTAATAAAGCTATTGTCACACGCTTCATTTCCCTTTTTGTTTTCTCCCATTTTGCTTTCACTCCTGTAGAGCAGGTAGATTGGTGGGTAGCCTAGTTTACCCTCTATATGGGAGGTTGGAGGAGAAGGAGCTCTCTCTTCCTCCTGGCACGCAGCCCTGACCGACTCGGAGACTTCATCTTTCATTGTCTTATTTGCTTTCATTTTGTTCCTCTAGAGGACTGCAGCCTGGTAGTCCAGTATTTGTAGCTTTGTTTCATTAGATTAGGTTAAGCATTTTTTTTGGGTGCTGTGCTGGTCCATGACTTTCCTTGTATTTTGTTCTTTTTGGCCAGACGTTCTGACTCCCATAGCTCTAGTTAAATTTAGCATTATTTATAAATAAAAATCAGTTTTTGGCAAACTTTGGCGTTCCTAACCCTGTGTTGCTGGTCACAGGATTGTGCAATCTGTTTTTTGTTGGTTATTGTGGCTATAACTATATAAAACTTTAATTGTGTTCAAAGTCCAAACACCAGGACAAGTAAGCCAATCCGTCTACGCACAAGTGGAGGAAGATTAATTTTAAACTTTCCCCATTTGAGACAGGCACTTTCATGAGTGCTGNATTTTAAACTTTCCCCATTTGAGACAGGCACTTTCATGAGTGTTGAACAAAAAAAATAAAGAAAATTTAATGAACTAAGGGAAAAAAGTAAGTCCTCAACAGTTTTTATTTAAATGGCCTGATGACAGGGACACAAACACGAACTCACTCACGTTTGAATACAAAGTAGCTTTAACACAAGCTGCTCCCAAATGCACAAATTAACTCAAAGCAACAACTCAAATGTGGGAAATCTGGCATTGCATTATGGAATGTCTCACTCTTAATGTGTTATGTACATCTAACTCCGAGATGCTTTTGCATTATGTTAGTCTTCCCACAAAAGGCGTTATTTTTGGGCAGATCTCTAATGAAGACGCTTCTATATCTGAACAATCTGACAAGTTCTCTGCCAAATTTATGAGGCCACGGTACTAAAGAGCATCGAGACAGTGAGAGAACATTCGCTAATTATAGAAACAGGATGCTGGCAACTGAAGAGCTCCTTGGGGCCCTGAGCTTTGTTAAATGTGAGCGAAGCAGTACCAACTGCAACTTAATCTTGATAAAATAACACTAAAAGCAATGGTGTGTGGGGAGCTGCAGTCATCAGCACAGCACAGTTAGAAAACTGCCTTCAACATCTTTCACGACACATTAAAATCAAACTTGTTCACCGACATTTCACAAATTCAGCAAAACATTTATATGTTTTACATGAAATGCGCTGAAGAGCTAAGCTGCTTTACTTCCAAATGATGACGTGAAAAAAAAAAAGCTCCCATAACACTATTATCATATCGTGAAAATAGCATTACTCTAGCTGTTTTACTGGATAAGGAAATCAGTTCTGCTCTGAGACATACTGCAGTGATGATGGCCACCACAACTTATGATGAAATTATATTTTGAAAGAAGAAAATGGGGGGGAAAAAACACATTTATTGCCCATTATTAGATGTTATTACCTTGATAGTGGGTGGTGCAATGGCCAGATATTTGTCCCCGTTGTGGTAGGTGATGGACTCTTGTCCTATGATTATAGCTCCACCAAATGGCTCTGGGACTTAAATACAAGCACATAGGAAACACAGTCAATAATAAACCTATACAATCATACACGGAGACTATTTGCACATTTTATTTTAAACAGCTTTGATTCAACAAATGTTTTATTATGAATGATATGCATATTTCAGGTTATCAATTAAATTAGTTTGTTTGGGTATTCTCTGCACCGTGGACATGCAACATGTCTTTGTTGAATTAAACAGGATCCGGACGCAGGGTCTGAGATGAGAGCAAAGCATCAAAAACACTAGTAAATGTTGTATTCTGTTGTGGATGCGCTGTGTTGTGGATTATAATATTTTTATAAGCTGAACATCTGCCATGATTAATTTCTGTCACACAAGCTGCTGACGTGTTGGAACATTTCCAAGCGGAGGATGTACAGCCTGAGCTCATGTCTACAGCCAATTAGTCATTTTTACCCTAATACGAACAACTGACTACAGGATGGGACTCATTACTAACTCATTACAACAACTTTACTAGTAGAAATTTAAGAAAAATTGTGTGCTGTGGTTTGTTCCAAGGTTACATTTTCTTAAATCTG
>JANJYP010045288.1:0-11217 GCA_024605115.1 Rastrelliger brachysoma | reverse complement strand
ATTGCTTAAAGTATGAAAACAAATATTAGAAGTTTTTGAAATGTGTATGTTTAATTATGAATATTAGGCATTATCTCACTAAATATGCATGAAGATAGATCTGAATACACACAAGGTGAAAAAATACACAGGGATTTCAGGATATCTGCTGTCATTACCTAGGAAATCAAAACATATTTTCCATAGTCTTTAAAAAAAATCGATTGTTTGATTTANAATACACAGGGATTTCAGGATATCTGCTGTCATTACCTAGGAAATCAAAATATATTTTCCATAGTCTTTAAAAAAAATCGATTGTTTGATTTAAAAAATAACATAACTGACATACGATCATAAAATGAACTTTTTAAACTTGAAACACATATTTTAAAATTATCTTGATATGTTTTAAACATTATCTGTTGCATTGGATGTTTAAAAATGTTTATGCTGTTAAAAACATTAAATCATTAAATCACTAAATCATTTTCAAGTTGGAGATCATTTTAACTCATCATATGTTACATTACATCTTCAAAATATCTAATATTTATGGTATTAAAATCATTACTGTTATGATATATTTGTTTGTACGTTAAACTCATATAATGTCCACATTTCCTGCAGTTGCTCTTTTGTACTCCTTTGTTGTGCACTGTCCACATACGTGGACAGTAAAATAACTTCTATATAAGACCATATTATTTTAAAATTCAAAATGCTTTTCAGTTTTAGCCACATTTAGAGTAATAAAATCAATATTTTAAAAATCCAAACATTCTTTGTAACTGTTTTAGTAATTGTTATTAAACTCAGTCAAGTCACAAGTAACATCTAATATACCTGGTCTACGTATAATGGCTCCTAGTGATGCTACAGTAACAGTTTTGCATCCCTGTAGGTGGATACCTGCAGTCCAGTGACTGGGAGCAACGTGTGGCGCAGTCTTCCAGGTTCAAGCCCGGTAACATCTGCACTCGATCTGAGTTCCAAGAAGTGGGAACCAGCTCTCTGCCCTCAGAGCGCTGAAAGTCATTCAGAGCACTGCGGTATCCTGTTTTTGTACATGACAACCAGAAATACAACGTTCGTCAAGATGACTTCATGAACCTATATCTGTTCAGAGCAGTGCAAGTTGTCACGGGTACCCACTGCAACATTTGGTCTCGAGCCTGCACATACAACCTTTGGACCAAGACACTGCTGCTGCTTTTTGAGACCAGCAAGAGCATTAAACAGTAACACAAAACTACTTTTTACTGAAACCACTACAACTAGAGAAACACATACATTCATCAAGTACAATTTATTACATATTAAAATTAAAAATGTATCGAAAACATAAGCTTAAAATGATGTGATTAGGAGTTGATACAGACTTTATAGCCACTCAGATAATTATTTTGTAAAATAGGCTTCATGACAAAACCCAAACTGTATTGTTCTGATAACACTGTAGAATATGTATAATTTGTATTTATAATTGAATTAATTTAATTAAAACTTTCTTACCATAGCCCAGCCCAGCTGTCAAGAGAAGAAAGGACAGCAGCAGCAGTTTCATTGTTTCTAGCTGTGGAAGATAAAGATTGTTTAAAAACTAGTCTGGCAGTGTAACACACTCTGTTCTCTGAAGTCCTGTTCTGTGATTTGTTTTCGGACTAAACTAAAGTTTTATAAACGTCCAATCGACCTGATAAAAGAGAGAAATCCCCAAAAGATTTGAGTAAGAGGTCAGAGTTACGCAGAAAACATAAAAATCTAAAACACAACCACCCACACAAGAACACTGAGTCCAGCTACTCAAACACAGGCCCTAATCCCCAAAACACAGCTAATCAATACGTCTATTAATCATTAATGAAGACTGGCACATAGGTCCCTGTTCATGCAATTTTTTTCATTAAATTCACATATCCACTTTGACAGCAGTGCATTAACAATTTAAACAGAATATCCTGCAAAAATACGTGCGTCTATTTTTTTTAAAGCGATTCTCTTAACAAACGCTAGACGTCAGTACAATAATTTCCAGATGATTTTTTTCGTGCTGTTTTCCGGGAAATGAAGTGAAACTACGGCTGAAGCTTTAAACTAAAGTGCACATCCCTTTTTCTAAGGTTTAATCATCGGTTCATTTTTTGACACTGACAGGTAAGAAGAGGTCGACGATTTTCTCATCGTGTTTGTGAGCGCGCACAGAGCAAACTCGATGTGACAAATAAAAATGATCTAATATGGACTTTGATCAGGCTGTTCAACCTGCCAGCTGTGCACAAACTCTTCCACCGCAGCACAGCACACTTCTGTAAACTGAGAGGGGACAGCGGCGTAAAAGTTGTAAAGTCTCATGTGGACAAAAACATGGATGCAAAAATGTGCTGTCCAGTTGAATCCAGCCCAGTTAATGTCTGTGTGCAGCGTATTCAAGCGCAGTACTCCAGCCAAGTAAATATATGTATACGATCCACTATGGTGCAGTAAATATGTGCATTTCAGTCAGTAAATGTCTTCTTCACTTTTTCACCTATCATTCATTTAAAATCTTTAATTAACTTTATGATGAAGACTTTGCTTTGACCTATCATTAACTCTAGTCCTTATATGCTCAGCTGTTATCACTCCGTTTCTTTATATTGGCAGGTAGGCTATAAGTATGCATATACAAGCATAAAAGGAGCAAAAACAAAACACAATTTAATACCCAAAGAAATCATACAGTAAATAAAACTGATTAAATACAATTAAAAGCCAGAGAATAAAAGTGGATCTTCAGATGCATCTTAATAATTCTATTGGCCTACTGCTTTATATGTCCACGGTCTCAAGGCAATGTGTGTTGTATAGATTGTAACTTTCTCTAAACGTATACTGTAAATAACATTGATGTAACTAGTTTTGCGCTTGTTATAAAATCTGTGGGAACTGAAATGACTGTTTTTGTGCTCAGGATGTCAACTGTGAAGATGACAGAGGGGACTGTGCAGGTGGAGAGCTGCAAAGTACCACTGTTCTACAGACAAAGTGAACCCACCGCAGGGAACGTGAGAATGACAGTTTTACTCCTTCACGGCATCCGTTTCTCATCAGAAAACTGGCTCAATATCGGCACTCTGGAGACTCTGGCCAAAGCCGGCTGCCGTGCGGTTGCCATTGACCTGCCAGGTTAGACTATGGGTAACAAGCTTCACTATTTCACAGCAAAAGTTTACCTTTGATGGGAATTAAACTTAAGTTGTGCCACTCATGTTTTATAAGAAGAGTAGAGGTTTCTGGCATAACTTCACATAGCTACTTCCAAGGTTCACGGAGAAAGGAATGAATGTCTAAAAAAAGTCAAAGCTTCAGTGAGACTTGTGGTGTAGAACAACTTTATTGTTAGACCAACATGTTTCGGCTTTCGGCCTCTATTCATCACCATAAAACTCATTGATAGAATGAGCTTTATGTGTTTAACATTAATGTAATATGCTTTATAATGATCTTGATGAAGGATTCTAGCCAAAATGTGCTGATCTTACAATAAAATTGTACCTCTTATGTTTTATCATTACACTTGAGTCATAACCTAAATTCCCAGTGATCTTTGGTTGTTTAAAAACACTTCCTTCTGTTCTGAAGGTATTTCCAGAAACCTCAAAGATCTGGATGGACAAATCCTCTTTTATCTCAGTTGAAACAAAGATGATTGCTGGAAATGATGAATGTCCATATTCAGTTTATACGAATCATTTTCCAATATTTTGTATTATCATACAAAATAAGAAGTTAATATTTTTCCTGTGCTAGACCAAATGAGTATTTGTGATTTCTGGCAAACAGTATACAGTCACAATTTATGATTGAAGCTTTAAAAAATGGTTTTATCTTGCAGCAAACTTGAATATTTTTTGTGTTTATTTTTTTAAGATCTTTGGGTTTGTATTTTTTAGAAAGCAGGTGCTTATCTCTGTGACTGTAATGTAATGATGACTGGGCTTGTTCTTTTTCTCTTAAACTTGCATTGGTCTGCTGTCCACTTCCTTCATGTGTCAACAGGACTTGGCCGGTCTAAGTCAGCTGAGGCCCCGGCAGCCGTGGGAGAACTGGCTCCTGCAGGGTTCCTGAAGGAGGTGTGTGAGCAGCTGAGCCTGAGCCCGGTGGTGGTGATCAGTCCGTCCGTCAGCGGGATGTACTCCCTCCCCTTCCTCCTCCAGCACCAGACGCTGATACGAGCTTATATCCCTGTAGCTCCCATCTGCACTGACAAATTCACTGCAGAGCAGTACCAGAGTGTAAAGGTAGCTACCATCTGTGTGAAAGGATTTGCCTCCACTTTACATTTGTTTGTAGTTTCCTCCTCAGAAAAAGACTTATTACAGTATGTGTTCTTCTTTTCCTCTCAAATGATAACTTGAGCAACCGTGAATGTCAAGCTCATTTTCTAGCACATCCTTCCTCTGCTTTTAAAAGAGCTGCTGGATTTTTACATGCTACCATGAGAAGAGAAGATATCATGTGACTTTATACTTTCACAGACGGCACTGGCTTTTATCCAACTCTAAACTTTCTCCAAATTAAATTTCTTAGATGGCAAACCAAGTGAAGGAGCATTATCCATGAAGGAGAAGTGTGTGTGTGTGTGTGTGTGTGTGTGTGTGTGTGTGTGTGTGTGTGTGTGTGTGTGTGTGTGTGTGTGTGTCTTACTAAAAAGTAGATCCCCTCCAAAAACAAGCAAACATGTATGAAGCTCGAAGTGGATAAACAGAGCGAAGGGAAGGGAATGAAATTAAAAAGGAAGGGAGGACAGATATGAGGAAGACAGGAAATGAAGATGGAAGGAAATAAGGAAGAAAGTCAATACAACTGAATGAAATATAATGGAATATTTTGAAAGAAGGAGATAAGGAGATGAGGTAGGAATGAAGGATGCAAAGAAGGAAAAGGGAAATAAGGAAAGGATTAAATGAACTAAACAAATATTTAAGAAAGGAAGAGAGAGAATAAGGAAGGACATAAAGAACAAAGTGAAAGAATATGTAAGCGAGGGAGGAATGAAGCAAGGTTAGGAAAGTAGGAATGAAGGAAGAAGAAAAGGATGGAACTAAGAGTGAAAGGAAGGAATTGAAATAGGGGAGGGAGGGAATAAGAAACGATAAAAGGAAAGACAGGAGGGAGGGAATAAGCAAGGATTAAAAATGAGATGATGAAAACTAATATCACAGCTATGGTTTTCACTCTTATCTACTTTTATTCTTACTGAAATCTGGACACAAATGAGTCACACCTCAGAAATAAAATGCTCATCTCTGATGTTTTTACAAGTCCTATTTGAACATTTAAAACTTGAGGTAAAATGTGGGACATCTTGAAAATCCCTTTAGCTATGCTTTGAATCTAAAAACAAACCCCAAACAGAGATTTACAAAACAGAGAAAAAAACAACTTCATCACAAGCATCCATTTGTCATCTTTCCTCCAGGTCCCGACGCTGATCGTTTACGGTGATCAGGACACTCAGCTTGGAGAAGTGTCGCTCCACAACCTCAGCAATCTGGCCAATCACAGCGTGGTGGTAATGAAAGGGGCAGGTCACCCTTGTTACCTGGATGACCCAGACACTTGGCACAAAGCTGTCATGGACTTCTTTAACACGCTGTGACGCCCCTCGTTGTGTATGCATGTAAATATCTTCAACAGCACAGTCACACATAAAAGACCCAGTGGAGCCTCACAAATAAACACATTATTCATTCATGAGAAATCTGTTCCAAAAAATGCAGCTGCATGACCTGATTCTGACTCTTTAATAGTGTCAGTGATGGAAACTGCAAATCAAGGCATTTTAATGATGAGACACAAACTTTTAATATCATGAAATGTAACTAGTTAGGGAGAAAAAGGAAGGGAATGAGGGTGGAAGAAGGGAGGAAAAGGAGGGAATGGTATGAAGGTCAGAAAATAGGACTTAAGGGAAGGAGGATGGAAGGAAATAAGGATGGAAGGAAGAGGAACAGAAAGGAACATAGAAAGGATAAAAAATGGAAATATGGGAGGAAGAAAAAGGAAAGAGGGAAGGAATAAAGACATGACAGAAAGATAAAAGGTAATAGGGAAAGGTCAGAAAGAAGGAGGTAAGGAAGGAATGACATGCATGACCTATTTTTGATGTTTTTGCTCTTAATGAAAACTACAAATCCAGTCTTTTCTAATAATGAGGCACAGACACTCAATACTGTTGAAAAGATTATAGATTATATATTTTCATTGATTATAGATTTTATATTTTCATTTGTTATCCAGTTGGAAAAAAAACACACTACACGCAGAAATGAAGTGAAAAATATGAACATTATTTAATAACTGATTCTCTGTAATAAACAATTTGAAAATATTTTACAAGGAGTCACAGACACAATATTTTACAAATTTTGCCCTCTTCTTCTTCTTCTTTTTTTTTTTTTTTTAAGCTTCATCTGTACAAAAGAATGGAGCGAATGGACCGGCGTCCAGAAAAGAAGGAGCTAAATCTTCCACGCACACAAACATTCACACTCACACACGCACAAGAAATAATTAAAAAAAAAACCAAAAACATTTTGACTTCAGATCTCAAACTTATCAACAGTGCTGTATTCCTATATTTAATTATTTTTTACTTCACTCAAAATTTGACTGATTTTACTTTTTTTCTCTAAATGTTGCTGTTATTTTTTCACACACTTGTCAAACATGGTCACATAGCACCAGACTACAGACTACAGAATCACATACACACGTGTCTTTCCCACAGAGAGACGCACCAACACAGATGCAGCGAAGGCTTGGGAGGGGGCTTCATGAACACCCTTCCCCTACAACTTATTCTAGGGTTTGTGTCCAAAAAAAAGCAGACCCCTCCCTTTCAACCCAAGCTGTTCCAATTTTCTGTTTTTTTCTTGGTATTTTTTCATTTATTTATTTTTTTTTGGCAAAAGTTAATTTGTCAAATCACATAAATCAGATGTGTGTCCCTTTTTCAGAAGACCGTTCCTGTCGGGATGCACACACAGATGTCACTACACGATTCCTCCATGACCTTCAGTTTGACAGGCCTGTGCTGCTCTGTGGAGATCCACTCCCTGAGCTTGCCTCTGACATCCCGCCCGCTCACAAAAATAAAAAAACACCTGGAAAGAGACGTCCTTGGCTTTACTTCTGTCTAAGCTTAACATCTCCCAGCTGGGCATGAATAAGTGTTATTACATGTTTGCTTATACACACACACACACACACACACACACACACATATATATACATACATACATATATATGCGTGCATGATGTCTCAGTTCAGGTGTGTGTGCATGTACTCTCGGCCTACATATTTGTGTGTGTACAGAGACAGGAGAAGAGGAAGTTGCAGGGGGTACATTTCCACAGGCATGTGTAGCGTTCATTTACAGACAGTGGAAACAGACAGAATTAATGGCACACGACAGAGACAAACTGATGCCAGAAAAGTAAAACTGCATCCTGCAACAAAAGCCAATTTTGAAATACATATTTTAAAAGACCAGTGTGTAGGATTTAGAAGGATTTATCGAGATGTGGAGGATAATTTCTTAATTTCATTAAGTGCATAATCACTCAAAAATAAGAATCATTGTGTTTTTGTTACCTCTGAATGAGCCCTTCATAACAATATACATATAGAGATCAGGTCCTCTTCCACGGAGCCTGCCATGTTTCTACAGTTGCCAAGAACAGACAAACTGAACACATTTTTTGTGGCCACCGCAAGTATTCACATGCCACAAATCCTACTCACTGGTCCTTCAAATCTTCAGGTTTTTTTGTTCTGTGATTTGTTTGGAGTGAAGCTGCAGTTACTGTGCTAGCATGTTTGTCACATCAAATAGTACCAACAACTGTACAGAATGTGTCATTAAGGTTCAAATCATTGCGTAAATATTCCCACCTGAGTGATACAGTGAGGTTTGGGTGGGTGTGAACATCAAAGGTCGGAGGCTTTTGAAACTTAAAAATCTTCCACCTCTTTCAAGCATTTAATCAAACAGGCATCAATCAATAACTAATCATTCCAAGACGTAAAAATACAAAATTAGAGCTCACTATACTTACTGCAGAACACCAAGAGAACCCAGAGGACCGATTATTTTGAAGGATCTAATTGTGTGTGTGTGTGTGAGAAAGAGTGTACATAAGGAGGGGGGAACGTACAGTATTAGAGCTCCGAACTGTGTAACACTAAGGCATTTAGAGAGGCTTTGTTAACTATGTTGCATTTAAAACAGAAACACTGATGAACTACACATTCTTTCAGACACCTCTGAATCAAAGGGGGCTGCGCTGCTCCCTCAGATTAATATGTATATGCAGACACATGGTCAAATATGGATTTTTTTTTTGTTTCAGTAAAATCCCTTTTTTCTCCACAACACTGGATTTTGTCTATTGCAACAAACAAACAGGAAAAAACAGCTATGCTACCACAACTGTCGTCCCTCATACACGCCATAACTCATTGAAAAGACATTCCCTATGAGGGTTTTTAACGCAAATCAACAGGCATCCGCACACACAAACACTAACGCACATACGATTCAGGCAGAACTATAGCAGTCAGGTGGCCCTAAAAACACTCTAAGTCACTGTATACTACTGATAGTGTATTGTAGTTCTCTACATGGCTTTGTAAAGGAACGGTATAGTAACTCCATATGATGGCAGTCAGGTGGCTCTGGAGGGCAAATACATTATACTTGAGTCCGTCACTGTGACAGCTCTGAGTGAAGCTATATCTTCGATAACAGATTTAGTCTCACAGGTTCGTGTGTTGTCCCGAACCTAAAAGATGACTGCTTTATAAAGGTACTATACAGTAGCTTTACTCTTTTACAGCCGATACGTTCCAAAACAAAGTGCATCAAGGCACTATGAAACAGAGCGGCTCCTAAACATGGGAGTCTAAATGACTTTTCACACATCGCAATGATCATATGACAAACTGTGACAGATTACAACCAGACTACTACTGTACGTGATCACCATATTTAGTGGCCTCTTCTGCACTTTAGTTGGAAATGTTGATAAGCCCCTATCCCCCAGCAGCGAAAGGTTTGAAGATTGAACAGCATCAGTTGAAGGTAATACAAGTGGAAAGAAAATTTAAAAAATGATTTGCCCAAAACAAAAACCCACCTGGAACTACTATGAGACGGTCATGAGGCAGAGATCTTACTGTAAGTGTGTCTGTTGTGTGAACAGAAGTAAAGCACATATGCAAATAGTGATTAGGAACGATAGTAGAGGTTACTGGAGAAGCCTCATGAGGATTGGCAGAGGTGAGCTTTCGCATCAGAGAGCACAGGGATGTGTCATTTCTTTCTTTTCTGTTTCTTTTTTTTTTTTTTCACATCAGTCTAAACCAGAGGTCAGAATGGTCGGTTGATCATAAAGGAGAATACTACACAACATCAACAACGCTCCTGATCTCCACATCTGCAGGAACTGAACACTGATTACTCTTTTACAGCTGTCACGAGTGTGTAAGCCAGATAGCACTGGCCTTAAATACTAAATATAAGGAAATACTTCAAGAAATACGATAACCATCATGTAATTACAATAATCCCCAGAGAACGTCTTAAAAGCATCAGTCTAGTAATTAAGTTTAAACAGGAGCTGCACAAAAATGAATCAGCATTCAGTTTCTGAGTGTCTCCTCTTCTCAAGGTTTATCCTAAATCTAAATCAGAAGCCATTTCCTCATCATGTTTTGGCTATAAAAATAAGACCACATGAAAGTCTATCTCATTTTGGCAAGTAGATATAGTGCATAAATTAATTATTTTTAAGTTAACACCTAACGACTTCCGTTTCAAATTAAAACCTAAATATATGTTTGGAATACTCATCACTTCAGCAGTTTATACTTGACGTTTGTATACATGACAGTTCTTTTTTTCTGTTATTTTCTTTTATGGTGGCAATAATTGGCTTAATGGTCCAGAGCGTCTTGCCAGAGGCAAATGAAGGAGTGGACTCTGAGATGAAGGAGAGAGAAGTAGGAGAAGTCCCACCGTCTGATAGACAGACACCCTCAACTCTCCAGTTCACATGTGGCGGGAGGTCTGTGACAAGGACATCTATCTGTCCTTTTCCCTCTTTCCTTCTCTAGGAGGTGGAGGACTGGTGGTGGGGTTGTTTTCTCTTTTCTGACTTTGCCTCTGATGATCCAGGTGGTCCAGCACCACCCTCTCTTTCTGCTGATGAAGGTTAACTGGCTGAGGACATAAATGTCCGGCAGTTGTCACTAAGCGACACAAATTGAAGCAGGCTGGATAGCGGGCTGGAAAATGTGGCACTCAGGGCTTCCAACTTGCTGTGATCAGAAGTCCCATTATTACCTATGACTATATCAGTGGGGAGACTCAGAGGTTGGGTGAGCACAGAGGTTTTTAGGACAGGAGAGAAGCTTGGGAGGGCTAAAGGGAGGATAAGTGGAGGAAAATTAAATTAATGTAGAAGAGACTGAATGTGGGGACAGAGGGCCGGATAAAGCAGCAGCAGCTGAATGAGCAGTAGGTTGTAGAAGGATGGACGGAAGGAGTGGCCTCGCCCGCAGTCTGATGTGTTCTCCTACAAGAGGAAAAATAGTGCTGTAATTACAGATCTACTACACCTGATGTGTGTTTTTAATACTGCAGGTTGTAGAATACAGTTTCATGTACATTGCTCATGCTATGTCACCTAATCTCTAATAGATATAACATTTATTGGGAGGATAGTCCTTTAAGATGACCCATCTTGTTTACAAGGGAGTCCTCAATACATATACAAATCAAACATAACATTACATTACATCATAGGACATACATAAATAAAGCTATTTAATGAGGGTTTTGTGGCAAATATACGTCTCACTACAATAAGTGTATACTGTAATTTAGTCACAGTTCTTTAAAAAACCTGGAACCTGTTTTTTGTTTTGTTTTGTTTTTTACAAAATGTTTTTTTTAATTAGTTATTGTACAACCACAGCAGAGAATTTTACATAATAAAAAGAAAGCATACAATGATATTTAACCCCTCCATCCTACAGGACAAAAACCATGAATGTTTTTAGTGAAATTTGCAAAACCAAATCCAACCATATATTGGTCCATTTCAGTATATTCCTATCCTGTCTGCAGCTCCCAGTCTTAAGCCTGTAATTAATATATATTATATTGTGAGCTGGTCACTATAGTA
>JANJYP010045287.1:0-12233 GCA_024605115.1 Rastrelliger brachysoma | reverse complement strand
AAAAGTGCTTGTGTATTTTTTCTTGCCTGATAAAAATGATTTTTTTCATCCACCAACACTGAGCACATGGAAATACCAGCTGGTATTGATTAATCATATGAAGTCCAGATTATAAATGATACATTTCAGGTTTTTAAACATGTATTAGCAACCTGCATTCGAGATTTTTCTTTAATACTTATTTGTTATACATGTTTCCTATAAGTGATTCTGATTTGAGAGGGAAAGATTAGGTTTGCATGCCAGAAATGTCTGCAGAATTAAGATATTGTTTTAATTATTGGAGCAATAGCAAAACATTTCTGTTCATACCAATCTGCTTAGGATAGTATAAAATCACAATTGTTTTATCTGTCTGTAAACAACAGGTGAACAAAGTTTTCATCTCTGTAATCATTCCTTCTGTTCATACAGACTATTAAAAGATCCCCTTCAAATGCACTTTTTATATTAGTAATGAAGGCATCATTTTGTGTGTCCATACAGTCATTTTGTGCAGAAATTTTTTTTAAAAAGTTTGTTGCGATTAGTCCTATAGAGTGGATACCTGCCATACTTACACTACTTTTAGCATTAAATTCCCTTTTTGTGTTTCCTAGTTGAGCTGTGGTGGAAATGCAGTCACAAAAAGGGGGACTTGCTGAAAAATATCTACTTGATTTGACTTACTTGAAAGACTGAAACTTGATATAACTTCAGNTGTTTCCTAGTTGAGCTGTGGTGGAAATGCAGTCACAAAAAGAGGGACTTGCTGAAAAATATCTACTTGATTTGACTTGAAAGACTGAAACTTAATATAACTTCAGATAAAGTTCTGAATACAGTTTTGCACAGGAGGAGGACTGGATTATAATGAGTGCATTATGAGGGGATCTTCTGGTGGCCAGTATGAACAAGATGAATTACAGCGAGNGAAACTTGATATAACTTCAGATAAAGTTCTGAATACATTTTTACACAGGAGGAGGACTGGATTATAATGAGTGCATTATGAGGGGATCTTCTGGTGGCCAGTATGAACAAGAGGAATTACAGCAAGAAAAAACTATTTCAGTGTTCATTTTGGCACCTGACTGTTGTTTTAATAAAGACTTTAAAAATGATGGACCTGTCTTTAAAAGCTGAACCCGATCTGTTAGTGTACTGCATGATGTAATATTGTTGTAATATATTTGGTCAAAACTGGAGTACTGTCATTTCAACACCACTTCTCTATGTTGTTTGTTCTTTGTTTCAGCTGCTGTCTTGCTGCAACAACTAACCAGCATCAATGTCTCGGCTTGAGGTAAATAAGAGTCAAGGCTTTTCACACACACACACACACACACACACACACACACACACACACACACACACACACACACACACACACACACACACACACACACACACACACACACACACACACAGACCCTTCCTCGCCTTATCAACCTTGTCAAATCTGCAACTTACTTTAGTGATAAGTTCTGTGCAAGAGCCAAACCTCAGTCTGACTCTGCAGCTTTGCGTCACTTCGTGTCGCTCTGTCAAATGAATACTCAATTTTTATTGGTACCTCAGGCGCTTTATTCACAGTTTCACAGTTAATGAATAGACAGGGGACACACACTCTCACATACACATGGTACATGCACACAGCGCGTTATTGCGGACTGGACGCATCCGGTTTTGTGTGTAGAAAAGCTAGAGGCACTTTAAAATGGCTTTTCATTATTTTTTGCAGCCGGGTGAAATTGCTTCAAAGACTGTTCTGGTGAATTTGTCAGCTATTGGGATGTAAATGTGTTTCAAGGACATATTTCTGTTTCTATGTCTTCAAAAAAAGCCCTTCCAAGGAAAGGTCAAAAAATCACAATAATTGGTTCAGCTTCTTGGTCTTAATGTTTTTATTGTGAGATTTGTCTAAAACTTGAGAATGGATGGTACAATTTTTTGTACACTTTTGAAGAAAAGTAATTTAAATCATGTTCAAATAGCAGCATATAGCATGGATATTCTTGCACAAGTACAATATGTTTCAAACTCAGTTTGTGGCTGAAACTGAGATTAACTCGTTAGTTACATAATATCTGCCTGAAGCTTTCTGCTTCATTTTATTATCTACAGAACACCAGCAACACCACAGTTATCACCTACATCAGTCAGACACAGCCACTGTGAAGTAAATAAAACATCCACTGTGTTTACATAATGTGTAAATGTATATTCCTGTGCTCTGACCTTGCACAACAAAGCACAAGACAAAACTCCCAAGTCAGTGCTTTCACAACATACAATTTTAGCTGCTCCCACAGGAAAGCAAGTACTGTTTCCCAAAAGTTGATACCCTGGTGTTACTCAGTATTTCGTGTGGAGAGAATTTCAAGAGAATGCTGCATTTTTTACTACCTTTTCTCTTCGTGGACATGGACCTCAGTGTTACTGCCTTGTTGCCTCAGAGCTGCAATGATCAGCTAAATAATCAATTACCTGCCAACTAATACATGGATCAGCAACTATTTTTTAAAAAATGTTTTGTGTTGTCTTCAACCTTCTGTGATAATAAACTGAATATCTTTGGGTTGGTTTGGACATTTTATGGACACAACAATGAGACATTTGAGACAATTAATTAACATATTAATTGATTATGAAAGTAATCATTAGTTGGGGACCTATATAGAAATGAACTACCTTTGCTTGCGGAACAGATTCTTTATAACAGAACTACTAGACCCTCTGAATGTGTTAAATAATGTATTACTCAGATTTAGAACATCCATAAAATGAGAGAATCCATTAACCATTGCCACAAAACAGTTTCTAAGATCTAAGTTATAATCCTACAGTTGTACTATATAAGTCTAAGTGTGACAGATGACAGAAAATAAAGTTAGATGGGTGTTTTCCACTTGCATGGACAATTTAGCAGTGTCTCAGTTTTATGTATATCACAGACATAATTAAGAAAGGAAGAAAATGTCACCATAAACCCCCCACAGCTCCAATACAAATGTAACTTTTTGAGTGCACTTTGGAAAAATTCCAGCCCTCACGAAAACATTGTGCTCCTGTGCCTGCGGAGTTAATCATGGTGCGCACACCCACAGAGGCACGAAGACACGGGGTGAGAGCAAGAGTATGGTGGAGGTGGCTGATTGGAGTCTGACTCTATTTATGGAGTGATGCTAATCATCCTCTTTGCACCCCTGGGTGTCATTATACATACAGGTGAACGCTGTAAGTTTTTGCACCAGAGGATCAAGCTTCTTCTGGCAGTCTGCTGCACTCATATCACATCACACATCACGGACACAGTGGGAGGGTTTGCCCATCACTATGATGAATTTATATTCATTTTCCCAATTAAAAAAGCATCGGTTTTGCTCTCACAAGCTCTTAGAAGATCCTTATGAAGTAGTCACATCATCTCAGACTACATCATCATACTGTTCATCAACAGTTAGAGCTTGACTGTATTTGCAGTGTATATATACTGCATATATAAAGCATAGTATGTTAAACTGTATATATGTGACTTTATGCAAGGTAATGCAGTAAATAGATGAGTGTATACACGCTGTGCTGAGCAGATGGAGCCCAGCTGACTGTGAGATTCCTCCTGCGTTTGACTTTGGATGCATGTCGGACTGTGATCAGAACAGTGAGATGTCTGAGCTGCTACAGACACACACACACGCGCACACATGCACACACCGAGGATCAGGTGCTACTTCCTCTGATGGTTTAAAATCTCCACAGTGGGATTATCCATCGCGTCATGTCTTTCAGTTGATTTGTATTGCTTTCTATTTTGACCAGGAAGAGTGAAAACACTGTTGGGAGGAGGCAGGCTTTAGCCCCGTCTGTAAAGTGCAACATATGGAAATGTTAAGCAGTCTGCTCGCCTGGTGAGGCAAAACACCCAAGGACACCCATCAGTTGTTATTGTAAACACAATAGGCTGAGATTTTTTAAAAGGCATTTTATTGGTGTGATGATGATTGGTAGAAGGTTTCTAGAGCCATATTTCAAGGATATCTCTAGTGGCACTGGTGATAGAAGAGAATGATTGCAATTACCACAATTTACACAATAACTTAATCAACTGATTTGCAAAAATGAGAGAGAATCAAAGAGATAATAATTTGATTTTATGAAATTAGATCATCCAGTCGTACATTTATACACAAGAATTTAAATCAATACAATTATATGTCTTATTTTTTCTCATGAATAGTGATATAACTTAGCTTTTTTTTTTTAATTCTGAGGCATGATTTTAAAAAGTTTCCCCATGATTGGGAACCAGTCACATGTCATTTGTTCATAGTTTGAGGGTAGGAAATGTTTTAGCAATTTCGGACATTGGGGATTAACAATCTGTGTTGCGCTTAATCCCTCAATATTATACAGGAAACAATCATTTCTAGGATTGTGATTTCACACCTCACTCAGTAATCATGCAGGGAGAAATTAGTTACAGAGGAGGCACACACTGCTTTTACTGGCAGAATGGTACATGAGTATAAAATGTGGTTATTAATGGTTTGAATCCTTGCTATTGTTACACAGCTCACACTCATCTATACTGAACTGAGCTGTGATCAGCCATTACTTTTAGTGACTGAAACTCTGAAACAGATGAGGTTTGGCGCTTGAATCTGACTGTGTTCCACCACACTCTACTTAAAATGTGCCAGTCATTTTGGGAAAGTGTGTGAGTCATAAGCATTGACACAGTACTGTAAAAGATGCATGGTGATTTTTGTGGCAGAGGCCTGCTGAGTGACCACCATCCCATATGACCACTCAACACATTTAATGCTTCAATTTCATTCTCACTTTCAGTGTCTTGGCTGGAGATCAGCCAGGTAATAACACAGCCAGCTGCTTCCTCTCAGCTGCTGATTGGCTAGATGTGAATATGTCATTCAGCTAAAAAAACATGTTCAGCAACCCAGAGTGTGCGGCTGTGAATGCAGTTGTATTGTGCTGTTGTCAAATGAAAATGTCATTCCTCCAAAATGTCAACTTTGGAAGGAAAATATCACATCATTGTGAGTGCTTCAGAAACAGCAGCTGACGCACGGAAAACTTATTTTAACCCTAATTTAACCTGAGGTACATTTTTGTTTTTTTTACTTTGCAATTGGTTGTAGATATTTTATACAATTTTGAAGTGCAACACTACCATTATAGCACAGAATCATGCATTCTGCAATATCAAGCTTTCAAAATTGTACTTTTTTACTATTTTCCACCAGATTGAGCCTTTTTCTGGTGTTTAGTTAATGGGGCAAATGGCAAATGGTAAATGGACTGCATTTCTATAGTGCCTTTCTAGTCTTCTGAGCTTTTTTATAGAGCTCCTAATGGAACATGCACAAAAAAAGAATTATTGAGACTATGTTTAATTACACTGATAAATGCATGAAATATAACCCCTGTCTCCCAGGAGCATGAAGAGCCGTCCACGTTAAACTTAAAATTGTGCAAATTATTGAATATTTGGTAGTGATTTAATTTTTGGTTTTGATGATTGGGACTGAAGTTGATTAAAAGATTTAACTCAGTGAAAATGAAAAATAATATTAATATCTAATATTTTTATGGCAGTTTTTGGGGCAGACATTTTTGTTCTTTAAGGAAAGTTGCAGGTCTTTTTTAATTCTATAGGAGAGACTTGTGGATTTAGCAAAATACTATAGCCATTAAATGTCTTGAAAATCAGAGTATTGCATTTGAGATCAAAGGTCAAACCTATCTGCTTTATGGTACCTTTTACCTTTTGACAGCTGACAGTCGTTCCCTTTGATGGTGGAGAGATTCTCTGAAGAGCCTAGTCACTTTTCAAAAAAATTGCCCATTTTTGAAGAATATGAGCTTGAAAAGTCTACTAAGGACAATTATCAACATGTGATGTTGAATGATTTCACTTTCACAGGCACCAAGCAGAGCTCTTGTTTGAACACACTTCCATGCAACCGCGGGTATATAGACAACATGCAGGATGTATTATGTAAGGTGTCTCCTTTAGAAGTAAAGAGGCTGCTGTCACAGTTAATATATGGGGACAGACTGTTTACATTGGAACAGTAATGATAGAGTTTTGATTATGACTACATGAAAGAGAAGAACAAGCCATCTGTGATTCTGAATCTTAGAACAAATGACAATGCTGTCAAACAGACAGACAGCCAAATGCTGTATCTTCTGCTCTTTTTGTCACTCATGCAGAGGGACCTGGTTAGTACACACTGAAACTGTTCATTCTTTTGACAGAAATATGCAGTATAATTTTTGCACCTGTATTCATAAACAGACTCATTTATGTTGATAATAGACCACCATTAAATGTTAAAGACACTTTGCCCAGACAGGTCATGATTCCCTTACAGTGGTAGGAAGATTACAAGGTTTGGATCACTTGTCAAGTTATGATGCATGAGATTGAAAGTAAACACTGTCCTTTGAACAACAAACTTTAAGATACTATATGAGTATGTACAGCTGCAAACTTTGAAAGCTGTTTTAGAGAGAAATATAATTTCTAAATACCTTTCCTGCTTTTGCAAAAAAAAGTATGAAGACGTAGAACAGAGTAGATCATCTCTCACTGGTGTTCAAGCAACTACTGTGCATTTAGAAATCCCTGGGTTTCAGTCAGTCATCTCTGATTGTCTGGTAATGCAAGAGTACCTCATCCAGGTTTGGATTTTTTGTGTGTTGTTCCAAAACAAGTAGTGTGTGTAATTAACGTAAGTAATCTGATTACTTTCTCCAGTGAACTGATTTCTCAAACGTCATAGCGGGTGGTGGTGGTGCACTGGAGCGCATTGTATTGAAAACTATTTTGCCTTCCTCATTTATGTTAATGGAGTTAATGGAGTTCTAATTGACTTCTTAAAATGAAAGCAGTGCTATGACGCTGATTAGCTGGATGAAAGAGCTTTATGCCAAAATGTGTTCATGTTTAAAACAATTCGATCTAAAGTCTTACGAAAGCTGAATGTTTCTAAAATGAGGTTAGGTGAAGAGAGACATTTATTACTGATTCTATCATATTGAAAGATTGCAATCTCTACAAAACTGTCTATATGAACTCAAGTACCATGGGTCAGATATTTTCACATCCATACCATTTTTTAAAATTACAATTGTTAATATATTATACCAGAAGAAAGAGTAGGGTAAGAAACAGTGTTAATGGTGTTGCTGAAAAGGATTATAGAGCAGTAGTTCAGCTTAATGGATGTTGAGCTTTACAGTTCATTCTTGACATTATTATTTATTTTTATTATTAACCTTTATTTTACCTTGAAAGACCATCACGAAGGCCTCCACATTTACAGTGGTGTCAAGACATTTACAGCAACACAACAAACAAAACATATTGGGTATATAAAACAAAAGAGTGTATGCAGTTAAATAGTCAAGATATAGTGAAGTTAAAAACAATTACAGTTAAATAAAGCAAGGTCTGAGATAAGGCTTTTGAACATCTGCAATGATGGTAGAATTTCTAATTTTATGGGTTTTGCATCAACTCAAGGTCCACTTACATGCTTGTACCAGGACTTTGGACCGTATCACAGTCTTCATCATCTGTAGGTGCATCAATTCAACAATCAATTCTTTCCAAATTCAGGTCAACACTTCCAGCTTTGTGGGGTTCTATATCTAACAAGTGCGACGAAACCCTTTGTTTGTATGATACAGGTGAAGGAAAAACAACTCTTTAAAAATCTTTAGATCCACAGTACAAAGTGGGATCGATATCAATCTTTAGATCCACAGAAGAAAGTGGAATTGATATCCAATAGCATAAGAAAAAAAGAAAACGGGTGACGGGTATGTATTATGGCCTGAGGTGGACAGCAGGCCCATCAGTCATGTTTTGTTTTTAACATTTGACAACAGACATGGAAATGATTAGTGCTTCTATAGCTTTGAGGGTGGCAGATCAATATTCATCAGCTTCCACTGAACTGCCAGGTGATGAACTAAATAACATAGGAATAGAAGCTCTGAGCTGCCGGAGCTAATGTCAAAGGGGGCATAGATTTTTGGGTGTGTATGTTTTTTCTTGGCTGTCTCAACTTCACATGTTAAGTGAACTTGGGTGTTGTATTGAGTACTGTTTACACAAATAACACACATATCATCAATATAACAAAGTCATCTTTCACCTCTAAAAGCTATTGCAGTGCTTAAGTGGATGTTTACCTAAATTGTTTTGCAGGAGAAATATGCAAAAAAAAAAATGCAAATTTAATGCTCAGAAACAAAGAAAAAGAAAGTACTAGCTCACTGTTATATGTGAAAAGTGTTTGTGCCATGCTTGTAATCCCCACAGGGCAGATCGTGCAGATGACATCTAGGGTCCTGTATATCAGATTGCGTATTTAGATTCAGTGTTGCTGCGTCAATTCTTCTAAAATATTTGTTGAGCTGCTTCTAATTTATACACAAAAATAATTTAAGCATTTGGCTTGTTGAGGCAAGACTGTTATAAATCTCACTCTGACTATTAAATTATATATATGCATAATATATTTGCATGTCAAAGCTGATATTTTGCATAAACATGGTAATTGTATGTGATTATCACATAATTCAGTGGGATGGTCAAGCCCCATTGCTAATGTTTTATTACTGTAATGCACTTTAGAGTAATGTGTTATTTCTGTGTTTGGCAGAGTGTGCAATACAATTGGTGAGCCCAAATGAAACTCATCTATATTATATAAATTAACACTGTTCATTTGGTAAGGAGCAAAAAAAGCTTTTCAGTCACATTGCTGTTGAATTGTGTTGTGTTTCTGTTATTGAAGCTCTCTTCAGGGATGTTCAGGGATTGAGTAGTTTCTAACTATAAAATTGATTGCCAACTAATTGTTTTGTTCATTTTTTAAGAAAAAAAGTTAAAATTCTCTGATTCCAGCTCCTTGAAAGTGAACATTTTCTAGTTTCTTTTATAAACTGAATGCCTTTGGGTTGTTTACTACTAATCAATACAAGAAAAAGACATTTGAGGACATCTCCAAGGGCTTTTGAGAACAATGATCGATGTGTTTCACCATTTTGTGACCAGACAACAAATTGATAGATTGTAAGAAAGCCTATAATGCAATACAATGCAACAACAATTCTTAAACTACAACCAGGATTTTTTATTTCTTTCAAGACATNTTGTAAGAAAGCCTATAATGCAATACAATGCAACAACAATTCCTAAACTACAACCAGGATTTTTTATTTCTTTCAAGACATTTTCAACAAAAAATGAACTTTGTAACCCTCATTGTGGCCACTGTCTGTAGTATATTATGTATTTGTTCCAGCTTTTTGCTGAAGCTATGTATGTACAGCAACCTTGTATGAAATAATCAATACTTGAGGTCTTTGCATTGATGACATTGAGGTTTGATGACCCAGCCTTACCTCTCTTTGCCTCTCTGGGTGCAGGGTCGACGGGAGTCTCTTCCTGGGGTCAATCAGGTGGTGCGGCGGCGTTGCTCTGGAACACTGCTGCTTCCTCCACTGTCAAGGAGACACTCATGCCAGGATCGACCATTTGATGGCCGGCGGCTGTCCACAACTAGCGGCATGCTGCTGGAACGTCTGGAAGAACTGTACAGTCGAGCACTGGCCAATGATGACAGCCGGTCAGTTAGTCACATATACTCTTTCTTTCTTTCTTTCTTTCTTTCTTTCTTTCTTTCTTTCTTTCTTTCTTTCTTTCTTTCTTTCTTTCTTTCTTTCTTTCTTTCTTTCTTTCTAGCTGTTGGCTAATTGCTTTTTTTGACGAATGTGAAAGCTGCTCTTGACATCACAACAAATGTCTGTGTGGGCTGTGTTTGTGTCTTTTTTTCATACACAGTGCTTTTGGTTCTTATGCCTTCATTATACTGCTGACTGCAGGCAGCGCTCCTATTTGAGCAGACAGCCTATTAGAGGAAGAATCTTGCTTTTCAAATGTGGCTTGTTGAGATCAATGCAGCACATATAAATGGATGGATGGATGTCAGTGTTCCTGCTGGAATTCGTCTCAGGAGTCATGTGTTTCGTTTTGATTTGAAGCATCAGCTGATCTGTGTGACGGAGACAAGTGATTTGTATTCAGCATATGCAAGGACATTCGATTGATCAATCAGTGTGATGGAAAATAAGACTCTTACATGAGTCTGATAATAGAGTCTTTCTTGCTTTCTTTCCTTCTTTACCTCTCTGAGGTCAGGAGTCAGAGTCACCTCAGCTCGTTATCTCTGAGTCTCTTGTATCTCCGTGTTTGGCTCACTCCAGGTGGATGCCAAGGGAGCAGGCGAGCTTCTGTCTGGTGACAGTGAAGGCAACAGCCCACAGACATATGTGAAGAGGGATTGTGTGGTTTTGGATGATAAAGGAAACCTTCTCTTTTCAAATTCCCTGTAATTGCAGTGGCAAGAATAGGCTTGTCACTGAAAGGTCGTACAATAGGTGTGTATTTGTGCCTCTTTGACATCTACTTTATCTCCCCTTTCTCATAAGAGTTGACCATTTTTATTATGAAGGTTTTGGTTACATCGTGATCTCTCTTTTTCAGCGTGAAAAAGCTTTTGGAGAAACCGCTTGTTAGCTAATCATCTAGCCTGTTTTTCCCCCACAGCTTGATAAATAAGTGGTTTGCTGACATTCAGTAATTTCAATGAGTTTATGTAGATTTCCTGTCATGCAGATAAAGCTGGATTTTTTTGACATGCTGCAATTATTTAATAAAGACCTTCAGGGTGGCTGTGGCTCAGGAAGTAGAACACCAATAGTTTGATACCCTGCTCTTCCAGTCCACATGTCAAAATGTCCTTGGGCAAGATACTGAACCCCAAATTGCTCCCCAAGGCTGTGCCATTGGCTTGTGAATGATTAGAAATTCCTACTGATGAGCAGGATGGCATCTGCCATCAGTGTATGAATGTACATCTGAATGACTGAATGTGACATGTAGCTTAAAAGTGCTTTGAGTGGGTGGAAGGGTTGAAATTCTCTAATATAGATTTCCATTTACGATTTACCTTCATAGACTTTACTGTAACCTAGTAAAGCTAGCAGTACTGGACAACTGAAACAAAAACAATGACCAAATGTGTACATCATCAATTGTGGACTAAATAAATTATTCTAATATGCTGTATGCTTTGTAACAACCCTATATTTTGTAATATTAGATTAGGTTGCATAGTGTCCAAAATCATATTTAAACACCACATATGTTATAATTAAGATTGCAATTAGTGATTATGATTTTATTGTTGAGTAATGAGTCATCTATTTTTATGCTTAATCAAGTTATTATAGTTTACAAAATGCCAAGTTGATCTCTGTTATCAGTCTCTGTTTGTCGTACAAGGTCAGCATAGCTTCTTAGATATGGGATCACTGTAGCTAAATATGCTTCATTGAAGAGAAGGCTGGTTATATGCATTACATGATGCTTATTTGAAGTCAGTTGGATACGTCTACATGGAAACAAAAGAAACCGAATCCGGATGCTGCTGCACTAGTCGTCCTCATACTGTGAAGGCTATTTGATAGTTTGTTGGTNCTTATTTGAAGTCAGTTGGATACGTCTACATGGAAACAAAAGAAACCGAAGTCGTCCTCATACTGTGAAGGCTATTTGATAGTTTGTTGGGTTTTTTTAATATAAATACTCTGGATTCAAATCATTATTGAAAGTCATCTTGGTGGAATTGACTAAATTAATAAATGTTATTGTTAGAAATATGTGAAAATACCATTACAATTTCCCACATCGCTCCCAAATCTGTAGTAATATGAATACAGAGAATGAATAAAACCTTAACAAATACATTGTTCTGCTCAGGTTTCAGCTCTTACCGAAACAGGTTGCAGAATAAATGGTTTTGGCTTAATACTAATAAATGGCAGTTTGGTCGAAGAGAGAGAAACAGGTGAATGAAACAGGACAGAAAAGAAGTGTAAGTACATGTGAAGATGGAGAGAAGAGATTAGATGTTACAGAAAAGTGTAGTAGCCTATACACTGTATATCAAAATATATGTGAAATGTATCACACATTTTTCATTTTAAACTAAATAAATGTGTTTAATTTGTTGGTGCAGTCGTATTATAGTGTTACAGAGACGTGTGATGGCGAGGGGGAAGAAAGTGTCCCTGTGCCTACTGCTTTTGGTATAAATATATCCACATATAGATACATACAAAGGATGGAGGAGTGTGGTGGTGGGTCT